>CAUYSK010114472.1:0-16532 GCA_963575035.1 Avahi laniger
GTTGTCCAATTAATTTCTTTCTATTTTTAGTAGAGACGAGGTCTCGCTCTTGCTCAGGCTGGTTTCGAACTCCTGAGCTCAAACAATCCGCCCGCCTCGGCCTCCCAGAGAGCTAGGATTACAGGCGTGAGCCACCGCGCCTGGCCTTGGATGCAGTAAATTTTAGTAAATAGCCCTGTACTATTCTGTTTCTATTGGTGTTACAATGTGTATTAAAATGTACGGAGAACACCAAGCTCAATAGTACATGAGAACCACTTGGCGGCTACCTACTATTGATCAACCATAAGCATTACTTTTCCTCACCCTATTATTGCAGGCCATTTCCCCCTTTCATGCCTATGGCTCAGCCAGTGACAGCTACAAGTTCCTATCAGCTATGCTGATGACATGCAGGGTTACAAGATGGCTGCTCCTGAGAATTGTGCACCTGTCAGGAATGCGCATTGGCTTGACAAGAAATGAATTTCAGACCAGGTCCTCAGAGATGACCCGGGCGGTGCCGGCACATCCCAAGCTCATGTAGAGCTCTCAGGAATCACCAGCTCCTGCTGTCTCGCTAAGTGTTACTTCTGGCAAGTAATTTTGCAAGGACTCAGTTTCCTCGGTTGCTAGACTTCTGTGAACCTTCGGGTTATCCGAATAAACTTTTCACTTCATTAGACGGTTGTCGCTCAGGATTGCCTTTGGCGTCTCCCATACATCCCAGGGAAGCGAAATGGGTCCCTCAGACAAATACTCTGGAGGTGAAATGGGGCAAAAGGCAAGTCGCGGGCTCGTATCACGGATAAACACTCGATCCTCCGTCAGTACTGATAAGCAGGAACCCCATAGGTGCCTCCCTCCCTCCTCTGCACCTGCACAAACCCTCGACTGTCCCTCGGGATTGGTCATTTGGCTCCCGTAGGGCAACGGCCACATCCTCCGTGAAGGGTCTTGAACCCCGGCCTCTAGAGATTCCAGACAACCTTCGCAAGGCCGCGAACTTACACTCCCCGTCGCCATCGCACCCATCCCCTCCCAGGGCCCTGTCACCTTGGCCTCCTGACCCATGGCTCTCCTCACCGCTGCGGCCACCTCTCCAGCGGTCGAGTCGCCCGCTTTTCGGCAACCAATCAATGCCGGGCTTGGACCGTCCAAGTCCCTGTAGCCATGTTCCTAAGGCGCCACAGCCAATCACCACGCAGCATCTCCTTTGTAGCCCCGCCTTCCTCGGGAGGGCGCGGGAGAGGTGTTCGCTAAGCCGGTGGCTACTGGTAAAACCGCGAGAATCCGCGGAGCCCAATTACTGGCCAGAGGAGAACGGAAATCCCCTGGACGCCATGTTAGTTAGGGATAGAGTCACTTCCGACCAAGGGGACCTCCGGTGCGTAGCCTGGGTTGTTATTTAATGAATGGGTTCGGCACTTTGGTGTCGTTACCTCCTGCTTGGGGGTTAGGGTAGTCTTATTGAAGGGCCTTGTTTTAACGTTTCCCAAGTAAGGCAGTCTGCTTGGAAATGTGCATAAATAAGAGCCAAGCCCTAATAACTACAGTAGACATTAATTTGAACGCTGACTTCTGAAAGTTCTATTGTGGCGGGACGCGGTGGCTCACGCCTGTAATCCTAGCAGTTTGAGAGGCCAAGACGGGAGGATTGCTTGAGGACAGGAGTTTGAGACCAGCCTGGGCAGCAGAAGGAGACCCCATCTCTACAAAAAATTTAAAAGCTAGCTGGGTGTGGTGGCGTGCACCTGTAGTCTCAGCTGCGGGGGAGGATCAGTTGATCCTAGGAGTTTGAGGTTGCAGTGAGCTATGATCTAGCCACTGCATGCTAGCCCCAGGGACAGAATGAGATCCTGTCTCAAAAAAAAAAAGTTCTGTTCCTACATTCTCTCATTTATTTCTTCTATAAGGTGAAGTTGAGTTACTTATTCAAGTTCACATGCTAGTAAATGCAGGTCTGAAATATATTTTATAATAAACCTATCACACCTGACCTAGTCTTACCCACCACATCTTGCCTACTCAAATTGCTCTACTCCTTGGTTTTGCTGATAAAAAGGTTGGAAATGGGTAATTTATTAGCAGCAGGATAATCAGAAACAATTACAAAGCGGTTAAGTGCGTTTTAACTTATGACCTTGCAAGCATCAAGAAAAATCTTAACTTTGTTCCTATTGCATAATCTTTGTTTGCCTTCCCTACCACAACAGCCTTTCAGATTAACTTTTAGGTAAAACTGACTTTTTAAAAAACTAAGAAAGATTTGGAACAGTGGATTACCAAGGCATTTTCCTTCTCTGTGATCTATGTTATTTTGAAGAATATTGTAAATCATCATGAGAATAGCAAGATAATAATTGATTTTTTTAAAAAGTGCATTAGATTTGCCGAAGAGCATTTAATATAATCAAGCAATTAAACCAAATACACTAGGTACTGTCTTTTATCCAGGAAACAATAAATTAGGTGGTTTGGAGACATTGCATTGTGCGTTCTGAATTCTTACAATGATTAAAAGATGCTTTTTTTTATTTCCAGTTTAGAATCATAGCCCAATTTCCTGAAAATTCGTAATTTATTTTGATAATTTCTGGCTTACTAGGGTCCTGTATTCAGTTAACCAAAACCCCTCATCTGGCAATGTTTTAAAATATAGTTACTATAGTGCCAAAATCAGTTTAGTCCTGTGGCTTCTCTTAGTTAGAGCTATATGGTTCCTTCACCTGTTTCACAAATGAGATGGCTCTTTACTATTCTGGTTGTTCTGGAAACATGTCCTGGTTTTCTGCATCACAAAGTGTAAGTCCCAGAACTAAACAGGCAATTCCAACATGTTTATCATGTAAGATCATGGAGCTATGCAGTAAGCAAAATAATGTTTTCCCAAAGATGTCTATATTCAGATCCCAGGAACCTCTGATTGTGGTACCTTACATGACAAAAGGGACTTTACAGATGTGATTACATTAAGAATTTGAAATGAGAAGATTATCTTGAATTATCCAGTAGGTCCAATGTAATCACAAGGATCCTTATAAGTGGATGAAGGAAGCAGTGTCAGAGAGAAGTTTGAAGATGCTCCACTGCTGGCTTTGAAGATGGAGGGAGGGGCCACAAACCAAGGAAAGCAGGCTACCTCTAGAAACTGGAAAAGGTGAAGGAATTGATTCTCCCCTAAAGCCTCTGGAAGGAACACAGCCTTGCTGACACCTTGATTTTAGCTCAGTGAAACCTAATTTGGACCTCTGACTTCCAAAATGCCACCTGTTCATGGTCCCTTCCATCTTCAAAACTAATAAAGGAACATTTTCAAATCTCTGACTCTCACTCCTGCTTCTGTCATGACATCTCCTGGCATTCTCCCTCTGGTGTCTTTCACTTACAAGGGCTCCTATTATATTGGACCCACCTGGATAATCCAGGACTCTCCTTAAGATCCTTAATCACAGCTGCAAAATCCCATTTACCAGGTAAAGTAACACATTCAGAGCATCCAGGCATTAGGACTTGGGCATCTTCTGCCTACCAGACCCAGTTTGGTTAAAGACAATCGATAAGGTTGAAATGGTAGAAAATGAAGTAGGAGAAGCAGCCATGGGCCTGATCACATAAGGGCTTTATAAATTAAGGTAGGCATTTTGGATTTTATTCTGTGATGGAATGCACTGGAATATTACTAGCAGGAAATTGACATCATGATTTATATTTTATAAAGATCGTTTTAGGTGCTTTTTGGCAAATTGACTATAGTGGAAGTAAAGAGGCTCTCCAGCTAGAGGCTCTCAAAGTACTCTAGGCAAGAGATGATAGTAGCTTGGATTAGGGTTAAGGGGGTAGAGGAGGTGAGAAGTGATTGCAGTCATGATATGTGTTGAAAGTGTGGAGGGAATATTTAAGAATGAGTTCAAGGCTTTTGCCTTGAGCAACTGGGTAACTTTTGGTATAGTAGATATAGAATGCTGCAGGAGGAGACTTTGGTTTGTTGTAGGGGGAGTAAAAATAAATTTGAAATGCCTGATAGACATCCAAAGGGAGGTGGTGAGTAGGCAGTAATGTTTATCATAGACCAGTCTGCAATGAAGAGGAGAGGTAGATCAGGAGACAAATACTTGAGAATCATAACTCTACAGACAATAAAGCCTCCAGACCCAGTGAAAGTTGACCATATTTATTATCCAAACCAGCACATATTTTTTCTTTTAACCTTTTGTCAATTTCAGACTCACAGAAATGTGGCAAGAATAATACATAGAATTTGCATTTATCTTTCACTCAGATTCACCAAATGTTAACATCTTACCATTGCTTTATCATTTCTCTCTCTATTCATCTACATTATGGACACTTTTTTTTCCTTGAACTGTTTGAGAGTGAGTTACAGACATGATACCTTATAGCCCTAAAAACTTCAGTGAGTTTTTTTCCTACAAACACATTCTTTTACATCAGTGATTCTCAAAGTATAGTTCCAGGGTCAGCGGAAACTGCATCACCTGGAAACGTGTTAGAAACCCAAATGATAGGGCCCCACCCCAGACCAACTGATTTTGATAATTTTGCTGTGGTTATGAAAGGAAATTAACATGACTTCAAAACTATTACCTAATTTATAGACATTATTTAGATTTCATCAATTGTCCCGGTCTTTGATAGCAAAAGTACCAAATGGGACACTTTTGAGATTAAAGGGAACCACTATCAATAATTTTGCCAAGACAAAGTGGTAAAGTATAATCATATAAGGCAGTTCGGGAGGTACAGTTAATTTTTCTTAATAAGGACACTTGGGGCTGGGTGGGGTGGCTCACACCTGTAATCCTAGCACTCTGGGAAGCCGAGGTGGGAGGATCCCTCGAGGTCAGGAGTTCGAGACCAGCCTGAGCAAGAGCTAGACCCCATCTCTACTAAAAAAAAAAATTAGCTGGACAACTAAAAATATATATAGAAAAAATTAGCTGGGCATGGTGGCACATGCCTGTAGTCCCAGCTTCTAGGGAGGCTGAGGCAGAAGGATTGCTTGAGCCCTGGAGTTTGAGGTTGCTAGAGAAAAGGGCTAGGAAGGAAACCCATTGAGAGGTCTCGAACTAGAGGCTTCCTGTGAGGGAGAAATCCCATCCAGGGAGGTAGGAGAATGAAGACTATTGCTGAAAGGAGGGAGTGGTCAACAGTGGCAAATGATGCCAAGAAGTCTAGTATGGTGGTAAATGAAATTGCCTATAAGATTTTGTAAGTCAAGGTCCTTAGTGATCTTGACAAGAGGGAAATGGGCTCAAAATTGAAAGATGAGGAAGTGGACGCAATATGTAGAAAACTCTCTTACAAAGGAGCAAAGATAGAGGGATGTGGGATTAAGGAAGGTTTTATTTTTTAAAGGTGGGGCTTTTTATATTATGTTGATTACTGCTCAGAAAAATTCTTTGTAGAACAATTCAGGAAGGTTTACAAACTACCGATGCCTGGGTCCGTCTCCAGCGACTAGGATTGATCTGGGGAGCAACCAGGTTCACGGGGGTTTTAAAAAAACTCCTCAAGGGATTTTAATGCGTAGTCAAGGTTGAGAACCTGCTATAGAGAGAAAAAACCTGATGCAGGGCGGGCTCGACTGCTGGAGCCAAGCCCTTAAGCACCTGCGAAGTGCTATGGGGTCTCAGCCAGCAAACATGGCCAGGGCCACCGGAATGACCATCTTTTTTAGTAACGGTATCCAGTTTTTCCTACAAGCGTCCATAGGCAAACGAAGGGCTTATACCAGTAACCCCATTCCCCCAGAAGACAAGAAAGGAGGAAAGGAGAATAACTTCCATGCGTCTCGCAGGAACTTCGGATAAAGCACCTGCCTCCTGCGGGTGTCGCGAGCCGTGCCCTCCGAGCTCCCTGGCGCCCGCGGCACTCGCACCCGGCTCGCCAGTGCGCACGCGCAGGATCAGCCGCGGCGCGCGGGCAGCGGTCCCTGCGCAGGCCCGGCCGCACGCTCCCGCCGCTCCACGCTCTCCTCGTTCCTCCCTCCTCCCGAGCTTTTCTCCTCTGGCCGCCGCGCGGGAGGGAGGCCGGGATGGCAGATGAGATCGCCAAGGCTCAGGTCGCTCGGCCTGGCGGCGACACGATCTTCGGGAAGATCATCCGCAAGGAAATCCCAGCCAAAATCATTTTCGAGGATGACCGGGTAGGCAGCGGGCCCCGCCTCGCTCGTGGGCTGAGGCGGGGGCAGCCGCCCGCGGACACGTCGGTTTCCCGCGGAGGGAAGGGACGGGAAGGGACCGGGCCGTGTGGCCGAGCGGGCCCCCCGCCAGCGGGCAGGGCCGCGTGCGCTCCGAGGCGGCCTGCCGGCGCGTGCCGGCGCTCCGGTTACGCGTTATCAGCTCCGGGCGCGGCCAGGCCTCCGGGCGCCCTCGGAGCTGCACCGCGGTCCTGGGCGCGTGTTGGGGCGCGCCGGGTCCCCGGCGTGGACGCCCGCAGGCTCCCCCGCCGCCTCGGACCTCGCCTGGTGTCAGGATCTCGAAATCTCGCCAGCGCTCTGCCTGACAGGAAGAAACCCGATCGCGCCCTGACTCGGGCCCAATCTCCGCGATCTCCCGCGCACAGCCGGCCTCGGGCGCCGCTCCGCTCGGCGCTGTGCTGGGGGCGGAGGGCGGGGGGCGGACGGGCTGGGCTCCCGGCCTTCGCCCCCGGCCCGGCTGGCCCCCTCACCCGACCCCCAGCTAGGGCTGGGGACATCGGAGATAGAAAGTGGACGGGCGTCTGGGGTTTGCTTGCTTTTGACCTCTCCCACTGAAGATTTCGTACTTAAAAATATTGAATGATTTCTTCTACATTCGACAGGAAAGTAATTTTATGCTAAGGGACTAAGAATGTAGTTTTTGTTGACATCATTATAGGTGAGAGTCCAGTTGATGTGACTTTAAGACATCTCGTGTAAATTATTTAGTGGACAGTTTCATTTTGGATTTGAATCTCAGATAAAGCTGCGCAAGAGGTTGGCTGATTTAGGTAGAACAAGTTTCGTAAACATTTTGTTAAATTAACTTTAAGAAATGTAAGAAAAACATTCACGTTGTGCTGTTTTGTGTTATCTAAGGCTTAATTAGGTTCCTCTAGGTGAATTTTATTTAAATACCTTTGTTTGTCTCTAGTTAGGGGAAAGTTCTTTGTTTTAGAAAAAGCATATTTCCTTTTAAAAGCTTGCAGTTGCCTTTTATAAATGATCATTGAAACACTGACTTGAACCACCGAAGTCCAACAGTACAACAGCATGAAGCATTCTAAATGATACAGCATTTTTAGGGAGTACCAAATAGAATTGCTTGTGAGACAGTTAAGCATGAATCGGTTTTATGAAGCAGCTTCTACCTCCAGTGTGGGAGCAAAATATACAAAACATTCATGTAGCATCTGTATTCACAGACACTTCCAGTATGGTTAATAATTTGTCTAAATGCTCCTTACACTCTTTAATTATGCAGAAGAGAGTAGGTATATTTCCTAAATAGTTGATGAAAGTGGGGAGAATAGATATTAATCAAATATCAGACAAATATGTAATTAACAAAACTGGCCACAACCGGAAAGAAAAAAACGAGGAAATTGCACAAACAGGCCTCTGACCTGGGCATGGTGGAAGGGGGAGGGGAAACAGTAGGTTTCTTTTAGAAATTATGTATGCTGGGATCAGGAATGAATAGCAGCTTACGTTAGACAAATTCAGGGTTGAGGCGAGAGAGGATCATTGCAGTTCCGGGAACAGCCATTGAAAAAGCCCTGAGGGTGGAGAGTTCTGAGGGACAGTGTGACTTGATCAGGAAGAGTTGCTTGAGATCATACGGGAGAGGCAGACAAGGATTAGCATGAGTAATTTCTGCTCATCCATTGGATCTCATTTTAAATGTCATGTCTCAGTAGTTGTCCCTGACCACCCGATTTAAATAAGTTTTATCTGTAATAATCATCTCACCCTTTAGTTTTCCTTTGTAACGTGTGACCTTTGGTAATTATTCCTTTATTTATTTCGTTTTCCCATAAGACTCTATAAATTCTGTGAAAAGGACTGTAAGACCATGTGTATTGTATACATTTGTGTTTGTACAGTGCCTCTTATGTGGTTAGTGCTTAATTAATAATTGAAAAAATAGCCAGGCCTAGCAGCTCGCTTGTAGTCCTAGCTACTTGGGAGACTGAGGTGGAAGGATCCCTTCAGCCCAGGAGTTCGGGGCTGCAGGGAGCTATGATAGTGCCACTGCACTTCAGCCTGCCTACTGATATATTAAAACTGATTTTTTTTTTTCCTTTTCCCTAGTGTCTTGCTTTCCATGACATTTCCCCTCAGGCACCAACACATTTTCTGGTGATACCCAAGAAATACATATCCCAGATTTCTGCAGCAGAAGATGATGACGAAAGTGTAAGTAAATTTCTAACACAATTTTTTTTAATTGGGAGATTAAATTTTGTCCTTAGAATGATACCACATTTTCATCTTCCTGAAGCTGTTGCTGAGGAAAAACAGAAAAGCCATTAGGACTTAAATACAATGTATAAATAGTTTGATTTTTGATAAAACAGAGACATTCAGAAATAAGAAACACCAAAAAAATTTTATGGAATGCTTCACGAATTTGCATGTCATCCTTTTATAGGGATTATGCTAATCTCTGTATTGTTTCATTAGAAATGAGATACATTTTATTGGCATGTCATAATTCTAGGAATTGGTATACTATGTGATTGAATCAGCAAAAATATTGCTGATTATGGATGAAATTCTAGTAATGAAAAGTGTTTTAAAGGATGATTTGTGCAGATCCATTGGAAGTATATAATCGAAGTCTCTAATATATGAAACTACAAATCAGTTAAATCATGTATACTGAAAACATGTATCATAAAGTCCATGTATATAACTCACAGTGAACCTCTCCAACTCTCAATTACATATGCCTAGTATGACTAAAAGTTTGGTTACTAAATCTACTAATTAGAGCAGGCACTGGCAATCTATGGCCTACGGGCCAAATCTGGCCTGTTGCCTGTTTTTGTAAATAAAGCTTTATTGGATCACAGCCACTCTCATTTGTTTAACTATTGTCTGTGGTTCCTTTTGTACTACAAAGGCAGAGTTGAGTAGTTTTGATAGAAGCCATTTGGCCCATAAGCCTACAATATTTACTTTGTGGCCCTTTGCAGAGAAAGTTTGCTGCTTATTGGATTAGAGGCAGCAGTCCAGAAACAGAAAGAGCGATATCTGAAGTATTCAGAATAGATGACTTAGCTCTGTAGAAGGAATTGGGAAACCTGTGAAATAAAGATATGACTTGAAAAACACAACAATCCTGGAACTACTTTATACGTGGCTAGATAGGCTTTAATATCTCTGATCCTGTTGGGTAGGATTGCATACTGTGAAAGTTAATTTGTAGTTAAATTTTACGTTAATATTTATAACCATGAGTGGTCAAGAGAAGGTAAATTATTTTGAGTAAACTTTTTCTTTCTTTTTTTTTAACTGAGACAGGTCTCCCTGTGTGGCCTGGGCTAGGGTGCCGTGGCGTGATCATAGCTCGCAGCAATCTCAAACTCCTGGGCTCAAGTGATCCTCCTGGCTCACCCTCCTGAGTAGCTAGGAGTACAGGCATGCACCACAAGGCCTGGCTAATTTTTTTAATTTTTTGTAGAGACGGGGATCTTGCTATGTTGCTCAGGCTGGTCTCGAGCTCCTGGCCTCAAGTGATCCTCCTGCTTCAGCCTCCCAAAATGCTAGGATTACAGCCACCACGCCTGGCCTGAGTAAATTTTTTAAGACAACAGAATATACATATAACATATAATATGCACGTAACATATAATCCACCTATTTAAAGTATATAAGTTACTGTTTTTTAGTATGTTCAGAGTTTTGCAGCCGTCACCATACTAAGTTTTGGAACATTTTCATCATTCCCAAAAGAAAACCCCTACCCATTAACAGCTAGTCTCCATTCTGCCCACCTCACCAAGTCCCTTCCCCCAAACCCTAGGCAATGTCTAATCTACTTTCTGTCTCTAGATTTGCCTATTGTGGACATTTCATATAAGTGGAATCATAGAGTATGTGCTCTTCTGTGACTGTTTCTTTCAATTAGCGTAATGTTTCCAAGGTTCGTGTTGTAGCGTGTTTCAGTACTTTATTATTTTATGGCCGAATAATATTCCCTTGTATGGATAGACTTTATTTTATTATATATTCTTCATTTGATGGATATTTGTGATAGATATTCCATTCTTTGGCTACTGTGGATACTGCTGTGATAATTTGTTACATGTATCTGTGTGGACATGTATTTTCATTTTCTTTGGTACATTCCTAGGACTGGAATTGCTGGGTCATATGGTAACTATGTTTCTCCTTTGGAGTGTTTTCCAAAGTTGCTGCATCATTTTACATTCCTACCAGCAATGTATGAGGGTTCCAGTTTCTCCACTTCCTCACCAACATTTGCTATTATCTTTTTGATTTTAGCCATCCTAGTAGGTACGAGATGGTATCTCATTGTGGTTTTGATTTGCATTCCCCTAATTTCCTCCTGCTTCTAGTTTTTTTTTTTTTAAAGCAAGTCATGGACATATCATTTCAGGATGGATTTTTTAGTAATGATGCTGGGACACTTATTATTCATATCAAAAAATGAAATTGAACTACAGCTTCATGCTTTGCATAAAAATCAATTCAGATGCATTACAGACCTTATTAGGAATGATATTTTAGAAGCCAAAATTAGAGAATATCTTTATGACTTGGGGTTGGGAAGGAAGATTCCTTAATAAGAAACAAAGTAGAATCCATAAAAGAAAAAGGTTGATTAAATTGAACACATTAAAATTAAGAACTTGTGTTCATCAGAAGATTCCTTAGAGAGTGAAAAGGCAAATCACAAACAAAAGATATGTAACCTCTGAAGTAGGGGAGAAGGTGGAGAAAGTAACTGAGTAGGATTACTGGGAAGCCTTTAGGGTGTGATAATGTTCTATTTTTTGATCTGGTAGATAGGTAAATACTTGCTTTATTATTTTTAAATTGTTCATATGCTTTCATACGTTTTTATCTATAGTATTTCACAAAAGTTTTTTAAATGTCAAAATCAAGAATGGACACTTTGTGTCTTCAATATTTGAATTATTTACTTGGGGGTACCTTTTTAAAGTGAGATATTTTTGAAACTTAGAAACTTAATGATTAATTCATTATGTTCTTACAAATCACAGAATTCAAAGGTTAGAGTGAGTACTGCTTAATGGTAAAATACCATCTTCGGTAACTGAAAGATTAAAGTTTTTTAACATTCAGTGTAATTGCACAATCGTGGCATTTTAAGGTCAGAGCTTCTTACTCAAATGCAGCTCTTGCCTGTAAGGGTAGATGGAATGTTAGTTTTTACTCAGTCAACTTTCTAAATTAGAGTTTTATGGTCTCTTTTATATAGAAGACAGTTCTTTGCCATGAAACTTTTATTGAACCAGCTTTCACACTGTGCTAACACATAATTAAACTTATGACCAGCATAGGTACATACTGTATATAATTCAATGCAGATGCTCCTTGACTTACAGTGGGGTTATGTCCTGATAAACCTCATTGTGAATTGAAGGTAATCGTATGTTGAAAATGCATTTAATACATCTAACCTACTGAACATTATAGCTCAGCCTAGCCTACCGTAAACGTGCTCAGAACAGTTAAATTAGCCTACAGTTGGGCAAAATCATCTAGCAGAGAGCCTATTTTGTAATAAAGTGTTGAATATAATTCATGTAAGAGTATTATACTGCGTATCACTAGTCTGGGAAAAGATCAAAATTTGAAGTACGATTTCTCCCATGAATGCGTATTGTTTTCGCACCATGGTAAAGTTGAAAAATCGTAAGTTGAATCATCATGAGTGAGGGACCATCTGTACGTTAAAATTGGGAATTTTTCAGCATTTCAAATCTTTAAGCCCATTTCTTGAATGTGGGCTTTTAATAGTCATCCCTTCTCAGGATCTGACTGGGGACTTCTTTGGTTGCCAAAACGTTTAAAGACAAGACATTTTTCTTCCCCTTTATAACTTCCTTGTGATTATTATAGTTTTTCCCGTGGACATTGCCAGATCTGTTGTATTGTCTGGGGACCTCTAGGACCCTGTGGCAAATACCTAGTTTCACTCTGGGTCATCCTGTGTGTTTTGGTCCAATCTATCTGCAGTTTGTCCCTATTTGCACATGGAGTCTACTTGTGTGTTGGCAGCTTTCTTCTCTAATAAAAATTAAACGGGGAAAGGGTTGGCGGACAAAGTACCTTAAACTACCAGTTCACTGCTTATTATCTCCCATGGTAAGAGAACAAAGATGAGGGGTTGACCTCTCCTCCCAACATTCTAACAAGCTCTCAGGAAAGGAACTCCTTTAATTTTTATGGCAAGAAAAGAGGGAAAGGAAAGAAAGTCTTAAGTTTCTATTCCCGTTACCTTAGGGAGCCCCAGGATAGTAGACTCTGCCGCTCATGCAGTACAGATAGTCTGACTTATGGTTCGACTTACAATTTTTCAGCTCCATGATGGTGCAAAAGCAATAGACATTCAGTAGAAACCATATTTTGAATTTTGGATTTTGATTTTTTTTTCTGGTTAACCTTATGTATAAATGAGTATAAAAGAGTATAAAACTCTTACATGAGATGTTCAACCCTATATTATAAAATGAGGTTTGTGTTAGATGATTGTTTTCCAACTGTATGCTAAGAAAAGGGGCTTGAGCATGTTTAAGGTAAGCTAGCCCAAGCTATCGTGTTCGGCAGATTAGGTGTAGTAGATGCATTTTCAACTTAATGTATTTTCAATATACGATGAGTTATTCAGGACATAACTCCATTACAAACTGAGGCGCATTTGTAGTCTGAATGTTGTGGATGCCCTCCTGCACAAAGCCGTAATTTGATTCTCACAATGTCAGTGAGATACTTAAGGTCACTAAAAGAGAAAATGTTTTAATACCTTTTGTTCCCTGTTAAATAAATACAGTAGGCAAACGGTATTACCACACTCTGTTCATTTTTCTACCTCAGAAAGGTCCTGATCTCCAGAGCAGGCTTTGCTTCCTTGGTGTTTGGGGCATCAGCAAAGAAGGATTTCTGTGTCAAGATTGCTGAACAAAAAGGGTCCACGCATGGATTAGTTGGTTAGACTCATTTTTCCTCAACGTAGAAATATGTACAGGAGTACATATGGCCCTTCATCTGTTAATACAGTTGATTCCATAGGAAAGAAAAAATAATTATTTGGTTTTGCCAAGAGGTACAGGCCTCAGTTAAAATTTTTCCTAATATTCTTTATGGTAGATTGTATAATCGTTTATAAATACTACTCTTCTTTGGCCTAATTATACTTCCTGCCTCATCGATGCCTAGTCATGTGACTTGATTTGGCCATTGAATGCAAACAGAAGTGGTATGACTTTCAGGTAGAAACATTTAGAGCCAGCACCTGATTTGCCTGTTTTCTCTTCCCTCGAGCACTATGACTGCTCCATCAGCCTGAATCCCAAAGTGAAAAAGATGTAGAATATAGAGCCTAGTCAGCTTGTGGTGAACATGTAAAGAGCACAAGAAATGGATCTTTGTTTGTAACCAAAACAAAGGTTAGGGTAGTTCGTTACCACAGTGTAAGCAAACTTGTCCTGATTGATATACACCCCTAAAACAAGGAAGCAGTATTGTCTTGCTTTATCAGGAAAACTTAAATACCTCTTGGAATATAATTTATATTTTTTTTAATTGAACAGATTTTATGCCTAATTCATTTATTAAAATTCGTAATGAATAAATACCTAGTCTTAATGGATTTTTTTTTTTTTTGAGACAGAGTCTCACTTTGTTGCCCTGGCCAGAGTGAGTGCCGTGGTGTCAGCCTAGCTCACAGCAACCTCAGACTCCTGGGCTCAAGCAATCCTGCTGCCTCAGACTCCCAAGTAGCTGGAACTACAGGCTTGCGCCACCATGCCTGACTAATTTTTTATATATATTTTTAGCTGTCCAGTTAATTTCTTTCTATTTTTGGTAGAGACGGCGTCTCGCTCTTGCTCAGGCTGGTCTCGAACTCTTGAGCTCAAACAGTCCGCCCGCCTAGGCCTCCCAGAGTGTTAGGATTACAGGTGTGAGCCACCGCACTTAATGGATTTTTAATTGTAAATTTTGCCATGTTAGGATTAAGAGAGTTCCAAATATTTGCCCAGAGGTGTGTGTTGCAACTTGGCTGTTTTTCAGTTTGATATTTCAACTTGATTATTTGTTATTTAATGGCAAGAAGTTATAAATTGACTGTGCTTAAGAAACTTTTTTTTCTTTTCCAGCTTCTTGGACATTTAATGATTGTTGGCAAGAAATGTGCTGCTGATCTGGGCCTGAAGAAGGGTTATCGAATGGTGGTGAATGAAGGTTCAGATGGGGGACAGTCTGTCTATCATGTTCATCTGCATGTTCTCGGAGGTCGGCAGATGAATTGGCCTCCTGGTTAAGCATGTTTTGGGGATAATCTTCCCTTTACTAGGCAATGAGCAAGTTTGCAAGTTCCAATATGTTAACACATTTTTGCCTGTGTATGGAGAGATTGAGGAAGTAATTTTAAAAACCCATACATAATAAAAGACTTTGTTGCATGGTTTAGTCTCTCTGAATTCTGCATTTGATTTAGTATCTTAAAAATAAGTTTGTTGGAATGTGTGAACGTGGGTTCATAATTTTGGAGGTTTCTTATTTTTTCTTCACAAGGAGGACCCGGCATACGAACATTGCATTGTTATAATATTGGGACTAGTCTTTGAAGACATATTATGAGAGTTCATAAATGGAGCTTAAACTGTGAAATATTCTTTCAGGCCAAAATATTATTCCAGATGAGATTCTATTAATCCTCTCATTTTTTAAAGAACATAGGAGTATTGCTGTAATTGATCCAGAAAGTGAGTTTTGGGTCTAGAAGGAAAGGTTTATGTTGAGCCCATGTGTTTCTCCTGGGCTCTTGGGGTAATTTAGAAAGGATGAAAGTAGGTTTGTTACACAATCTTTGATGACCATGTGAAGCCATGCATTGATATTTCCTTGCTATCTAAACTCCATCTGAGTATTTAAAGACTTGAAAATTCACCTAGAATTTACTTTTCCATTGAAAACTCAGTTTTCTATGTGTTACATGCACATTAGCAAAAATATTTAAGTTGTGCACAAATCTGGCTATGTGGAGTTGGGAAGGGAGCCTCAGGGTCTGAGTTCTTGTGTAGACTGACAACCAAACCTATTTTAGTCTCACTGTGTACCCTAGCCTTTCTAAGGTTCTACAAGGAAAATAGCTTTGTTTCTTGGTTTTCCTTTATGTAGGTAATCTCCAGCTTCCAAAATTTGATACTTCCATCTTTTTTTGTCTCCTCTCCCGTTCTTTTTGTGCTTATGAATTTCTTCCTTTTTTAATCTCTAAAAAAGACTGTTTTAGTAGGGTTTTGACAGTTGAAAATTGTTTTTCTTTAAAATTTCTTTTGTTCTTAGTGAATTTTAAATAGTTTTTTGGGGGGAGCAGGGAAATTGGCTCTTTATATGTAACAAGTAATTTTTTCCCAATTTGTCATTTGTCTCCTTTGTTTATGGTCTTTTTTTTTTTTTTCTTTTTTGAGACAGAGTCTCACTGTGTTGCCCGGGCTAGAGTGCCGTTTCGTCATCCTAGCTCACAGCAACCTCAGACTCCTGGGCTCAAGTGATCCTCCTGCTTCAGCCTCCCGAGTAGCTGGGATTACAGGCATGCGCCACCATGCCCGGCTAATTATTTCTATATATTTTTAGTTGTCCAATTAATTTCTTTCTAATTTTAGTAGAGACGGGGTCTCGCTCTTGCTCAGGCTGGTTTTGAACTTCCTGAGCTCAAACAATCCGCCCGCTTCGGCCTCCCGGAGAGCTAGGATTACAGGCGTGAGCCACCACGCCCGGTCTGTTTATGGTCTTTAAAATATTTTTGTATAGTTAATGCATCAATTTTTTATTTCATAAAGTCCTTCCCACCCCAAGAGGATTTAAAAAAATCATCCTTCTTTACCTAGTATTTTTATGGCTTTTTATTTAATATTGGGAGAACGTCTGAGGAGGAGTTTTGGCGGGATTTGTGCCACAGTAAAGAATGAAATAATGAGAAGCCTTCGTGAGAGGGTTGACCCTGCTTTATTCAGGCATATAGTCTTTCCCAGTGATTTAGTCAAGCCAGTGTTAATATTTAATAAATCAGGTGCACAACCACTGAACTGTCTTGCTGGTTCTGTCCATGACCCCTCTGCCTTAAGCTGTCTTGTGGCGGCTTTTTTTTTTTTTTGAGACAGAATCTCACTGTGTTGCCCGGGGCGAGTGCCGTGGCGTCAGGTTAGCTCACAGCAACCTCAAACTCCTGGCCTCAAGCGATCCTCCTGCCTCAGCCTCCCGAGTAGCTGGGACTACAGGCATGTGCCACCATGCCCGACTAATTTTTTCTATATATTTTTAGCTGTCCAATTAATTTCTTTCTATTTTT
>CAUYSK010114475.1:0-39801 GCA_963575035.1 Avahi laniger
TATTAACGGATCAACACATAAGTGCATATATAAGAATTGCATCTATTAGATATTGGGCAGGGGGGAGGGGGGAGGAGGGAGGAGGGGACGGGTATATGTGTACACAAAGAGTGCAATGTGCACCACGCAATGGGATGGACACATTTGAAACCTGGACTGAGGGGGGGAGGGGGGGCAAGGGCAACACACGTAACCTAAACATCTGTACCCTCATATTATGCTGAAATAAAAAAAAAAAAGAATCCAAACACACATACAAAAAAAAATCGAGTGTAATGGAAGAAATATTTGAAGTCAGGACTACTGATTCCAAACCCAGAGACACCAGCTTACTAGTTATGGGATCCTGGGCAAGAAATATTTCTTTCTGAGACTTAGTCTGTACTCTCCAAAATGGAAATAAAAAATATCTCCTGGATTATTTTTAGCTCAAAAAAAAAAAAAAGGGCTAATCACCAGATAGCAGCATCCTGGCAACAGAGTCTATGAAATACATTACTGAGGATCAAATCTGCGACTGAAAGTGGAGAAAGCCAAGTACAACTGTTAGAAAATTACATATTGGGAAAGACCATCTGTGGGGCTTTCTGAAAAACTGATAATGTACCCTATAAAAGAGCCAGAATTTTCTTACCTGCCTAACAAAGGATGTTAATTGTCAGATAGTTTTTACTAGGGGAGCATTGAGCAAAGAGAAAGTATTATCCAAGGCAAACAATTATGTGACCCCTGCTATTTCTCCTATTTTCTTTTCTATGACTTTATACACCAGGGAAACTAGAACCAGAATAGAGGGAAGGAGGAATGAAAAGACATAAGATCATGCCTCCTCTCCTCTTCAGTTGCCTTGGTCTAACAGTCAAAGAAGATATTGAGGGAAGGAAGGAAATGAGTTTGGAGTTTTTAATTGGAGTGATATGTGATGTTTAATAATCACTAAAAGTCTCCAGTTGTAGAATTTACCAGAAATGTCATTAAATGGATTGGGAAGACAGATTCAATAGAGTCTGAAGGCACTGTAGACAGTGACTGGTAAAAATAATAAAACAATTTTTTTATTTGTATTTCACGGAGTTCAGATGGTTCAATAAGCCAGTTACTTATGATTTTCTGGATAATTATTTAATTACTAATTAATTTGATTATTTAATAACTACTTAATTTAATACACTAAAAATCTCAGGGTTTAGCAATATAAAAGGAAGGATTTTTTCCCATTTAAATCTTTGTGTCTTGAATTTTATGTATTTGGTATTTTGTAATCTCTGCTTTCCTTTTATTGTCATTCACATTACACTTTTTGTTTTTGTTTATCTTTTTAAAAAGGTTTCTCTCAAAAATTACACTTGTTTTTCAACTCAATCTAACACACACACTTGAATGTATATATGTGTGTGTGTGTGTGTGTGTGTGTGTGTGTAATATCAGTAGGAGAGTTTAACTGATTCACATTTGTTCTTGTAGCTGATAAAATTAATTTTCTTCTACTTTGTTTTATGTATGTTTGCATTTCCTTTCCTTGCATTTTCAGTATAAAGAATTCATTTTTATGTTTTCCAGCGTTTCAGAGGATCATGTTTTGTATTATCATAATGGTATGTACTTCAAAGACATTCTTTAACTTACGGTTCTTCATATTACTGAGTCAAAACTAAAATAGCTTAACAAAAAGGCCCCTCTTTGAGATGTAATATTTATTTTATAGAACACTTAATTCCATGACTATTTCTCTCTTAAACCTCCCCATATTTGGAAATGAATCTCTCAAAGTACATCTATAGGAAATATTACATAAAATTTGTTTCTATAATAAAAATTTCTATTTAAATATTTACTATTCTATCAATCTATCTGCCTATACACATGTATCTATGGCTATGCATCTTCATTTTTTTTAATTTCAAAATATTCCAGAATACAAATAATATTGGTTACATGAATCACTTTTAGAATGCTTGAGTCATGGTTGTAAGAGTGCCCATCACCCAGATATTGTGCATTGTGACCGTTAGGTAAAGATTTTGTCCATCCCCTCCATCCCCCCCCAGTTGATTTATGTTGAGTTTTACTTCCCTCTATGCACATGTGTGCTCATCATTGGTTAGTTTCACTTTAGTAGTGAGTACATGTGGTGTTTGTTTTTCCATTCTTGAGATACTTCACTTAGGATAATTGTCTCCAGTTCCATCTAAATTGTTGCAAAAGACATTAAGTCATCCTGCTTCATGGCTGAGTAGTATTCCATGGTGTACATATATCACATTATGTTAATCCGCTCATGAATTTATGGGCACTTGAGTTTATTCAATGTCTCCTAAACAACAGAAGCAAAAACAAAGATCGTATGATCATCTCAGTAGATGAAGAAAAAGCATTTGACAAAATTCAACACCCTTTTATGATAAGAACACTTAACAAAATAGGCATAGATGGGGCTTGCCTAAAAATGATACAAGGCATTTATGACAAACCCACAGCCAACATCATACTGAATGGGGAAAAATTGAAAGCATTCCCACTTAGACTGGAACCAGACAAGGTTGCCCACTATCTCCACTTCTATTCAACATAGTGCTGGAAGTCTTGGCCACAGCAATCAGGCAAGAGAATGGGATTAAAGGCATATAAATGGGAACAGAAGAGATCAAACTCTCACTATTTGCTGATGACATGATAGTATATCTAGAAAACCCCATGGATTCAACCAAGAGGCTCCTGGAATTGATACATGAATTCAGTAAAGTCTCAGGATATAAAATCAATACACACAAACTTTTCAAAAGAAGACAGAATAATGGTCAAGAAACATATGAAAAAATGCTCAACATCTCTAATCATCAGGGAAATGCAAATCAAAACCACAATGAGATATCACTTATCTCCAGTGAGACTGACCATTATCAAAAAGTCCCAAAACAATAGATGTTGGCGTGGATGCAGATAGGAACACTCATGCACTCTTGGTGGGAGTGCAAACTAGTGCAACCTCTGTGGAAAGCAATATGGAGATACCTTAAAGAGATACAAGTAGAAATACCGTTTGATCCAGCAATCCCATTACTGGACATCTACCCAAAAGAACAAATGATACTGTATAAGAAAGACACCCCCACCTGAATGTTTATAGCAGCACAATTCACAATTGCAAAGATGTGGAAACAACCCACGTGTCCATAAATACATGAGTGGATTAATAAAATGTGGCATATGTATACCATGGAGTACTATTCAGCTTTAAGAAACAATGGTATTCTAACACCTCTTGTATTCTCCTGGATAGAGCTGGAACGCATTCTACTAAGTGAGATATCCCAAGAATGGAAAGACAAGCACCACATGTACTCACTTTCAAATTGGTATTAACTGATCAACACATAAATGCACATATAAGAATAACATCTATTGGATGTTGGAAAGGGGGAAGGGGACAGGGGGAGGGGGGAGGAGAGAGAAGGGGACGGGTATATGCATACAGAAAGAGTCCAATGCGCACCACCTGAAGGATGGACATATTAGAAACTGGGACTTAGGGGGGGAGGGGGGGCAAGGGCAACATCGTAACCTAAACATCTGTACCCCTATAATATGCTGAAATTAAGAAAAAAAAAAGACATCTGCACTTGAATGTTTATTGCAGTACAATTCACAATTGCATCTTCATTTTTGAGGATAATTTTTAATTTACATTTACCATTGTGATTATATTTGTTAAAGTTATTTAGAGTTGTCTCTATTTTAACTGTTTTCATTGCTCATCATTCTTCACCTTATTTCTTGACTGTACCACTCTTAGCCTCTTTATTTTGCTAATCCCTTTGTCAGTTGTAATATATATTCAAATATTTATTTTTCAAAAATTCGTGAGTAGTGTTTTTGAGATATTTTGATATCTATAATTGTCTTTCATTCATCATCACACATGAAAGGTGATTAATGTAGGAATAAATGTTTAAGGGTGCTATTACTTCATTTTATTATGAAATTAAGTGTTATAATAGAAAAATTTGAGGACAGCTTGATTTTTGTTCCTTTATAGTTAAAATGTTTTATAAATTTGGACATTCATCAATGTTTTCCTTTGCCAGTATGGTTAAAAATGAATGTCCCATTTAAACCACTACTTTTATTTATGGGAATTTATCCTAAGGAGACAGACAGTATTTCTTGGTATTTTCCTTGCCATGTAAAAAATCTATGTGAAATTAGAGGACTGGGAAATATATGGATAGGTGGATGATGCCATCTCCACAAACAGAGTTTCTAATTACAATGAAATGATTTTAGATCACAAAACACAGGAACAGCCAAATAGTTTCACATATTCTTCATTATCAAACAATTAGAACTATCTCTGCATGCTTAAATGAATTGTTCTTTCAGGAAACAGGACGGGGTATTTATTCTGACTCTGGTTATTTATTTTTACTTTCCTTAGGTCACAGATTGCACAAATATGGTAACATTTAATTATAATCTCCATCTCTAGACGCAACCCATTGTGGATTTCCCTTACTTTATTTGGGTTTATAAAGGCAGCATTTCCCCTAAGAGGTTAAGGGAGACAGGGTTTATGTCTTGATACAATGCATTTTAATCCTTTATTATCATTTAGGTTGGTGCAAAAGTAATTGTGGTTTTAGTATTATTGAAATTTGCCATTTGATATTGAAATACATTCATAAATAAATGTGGTTATGTTGTACATCATTTTAATGTACATTTCTCACTTTATGTATTTTTGCTAATGACTCATTACTTGCTGTTGATTTTATATTTATTTTAGACTATGGAAATGATGTTAGAGAAAAAGCAAATCTGAGTGATTTTCTTATTTGAGTTCAAAAAGGGTTGTAAAACAGCGCAGACAACTCGCAACATCAATGATGCATTTGGCTCACAAACTGCTAACGAACGTACAATGCAATGGTGGTTCAAGAAGTTTTGCAAAGGAAATGAGAGCCTTGAAGATGAGGAGTGCAGTGGCTGGCCATCGTAAATTGACAACAACCAAGTGAGAGCAATCATCGAAGCTGATCCTCTTACAACTACAGGAGAAGTTGCCGAAGAACTCAATATCTACCATTCTGTGGTCATTTGACATTTGAAGCACATTGGAAAGTTGAAAAAGCTCGATAAGAGGGTGCCTCATGAGCTGACCAAAAATCAAAAATATCGTCATTTTGAAGTGTGGTCTTCTCTTCTTGTATGCAATGACAAACGATTTCTTGATTCGATTGTGATGTGCAACAAAACATGTAGTTTATACGACAACTGGTGATGACCAGCTCAGTGGTTAGACTGAGAAGAAACTCCAAAGCAGTTCCCAAAACCAAACTTGCAAGAAAAAATGGTGATGGGCACTTTTTCGTGGTCTGTTGCCGGTCTGATCCACTACAACTTTCTGAATCCCAGTGAAACCATTACATGTGAGAAGGATGCTTAGCAAATTGATGAGGTGCACCAAAACTGCAACTCCTGCAGCCAGCATTGGTGAACAGGAAGGGCCCATTTTTTCCCCCACAACAATGTCCAACCGCATGTCACACAACCAATGCTTCAGAAGTTGAATAAAGTGGGGGCTACGAGGTTTTGCCTCATCCACCATATTCACCTGACCTCTCGCCAACCGACTTCCTCTTCTTCAAGCATCTCGACAACGTTTTGCAGGGAAAATGCTTCCACAACCAGCAGGATGCAGAAAATGCTTTCCAAGAGTTTGTAGAATCCTGAAGCATGGATTTTTATGCTATAGGAATAAGCAAACTTATTTCTCATGGGAAAAAGCATGTTGATTATAATGGTTCCTATTTTGATTAATAAAGATGTGTTTGAGCCTAGTTATAATGATTTAAAATTCAGAGTCCAAAACCGCAATTACTTTTGCACCAACCTAATAGTTTAAGTTGTGAGACCACATCCTTTTACTTCTGTGATATCACTCCTTCTTTAGCTGTCTCTTATTTTATGAATATTCTTTCTCAGTTTCCTTTATGATGAAGATCTTCCTCCTTTCCTCTTTTCTTAAATGTTAGTGATCCACAGAGATCTCTATTCTCTCCGTTCTCAGTCTTGTGCTCAGTTCTTAATAAACCACTCATTTACCCATTCCTCATTGAATTCATTTGAACTTATGGTTCTAATAACCATTTAAGTGTTGATGATTCCTAAATATATATCTCTGACTCTAACCTCTCTCCTGATCTCTAGGTATTATAATCAATATCATAATCTACATTTCTTTCTGACTGTCCTGGAGTTACCTCCAACTCAGCTTGTATAAAATTAAACCTATTGGTGCTATGTTTTCCCCATATGTCCCCAAAAAGTACTATTCCTTCTACTATTTTTCTTTCTCTGAGAACAGCTTCATCCTCTACCCAAAAATGTGGGAGTAAGGCTTAACTCACTCTCACTAAACACCCCCAGATCAACAGTTCTTCAACAACTTTTATACAGTCTTCTTCCTAGATCTCTCTTTTATATGTTACCTTATATCCCCACTCCCTTAGTCCACACGCCTTTGTCCTGGATTACAGAAATATACTACTACATAGTTTTAGTTTCACCTGTATGACCCTCCTCCATATTATCCATCCTTTATGTAGATCACAGGATGAGTATTAAAAACCACAAATGTAATAATTTTGTTTTCTTTATTAAAATCTGCACATGTTGTCCTGTGCCATTTAAGTATAATCCCAATTCATTCCGTGACATATAGGGCCCTTAATTATTTCGCCCTGCAACATCCGCAATTTGCCTTTTCATTTCTCCAAGTCGCCATTCACTGCAATCCTGCTGAACAACTTACAACTTACCATTTTTCAGTTCATCATGCTGTTCATGCTTCTGTAGATTTTGTTTTGTACAATATTCCCTCTGCCTGACATCTTTCTTCCCACCTTCCCATTTCTACCTAGCTACCTTTTAGTTTTCCATCAAACTTCAGCCCAAATGACACCTTCTCAGAATCACTTAAATATTCATCTTGTATGCTTCTAAGGCACCTATGTCTATCTATAGCATAGCACATATAAGACAGAAGTTGTTTACTCTTCTGTCTTCTCTACTTGTATATATATGATCTCTAGGTGTCAAGGAAAGAGTTTTATTTGATTTTGTACTCATAAAAATTTATCCTAGTGCTTGGCACATAGTAGGTACAAATAATTGTCAAGTGAGTCAAGGTATACAGATTCAGGATTTATAGACTGGGATACATAAATTTGATATGCCGATCAACCCAAGTATTAAAAATATTATAGCCATACCAGAAGCACCTAGACTTCTTTATATAATTAAAAATTAAATAAATATATAAGAATTACATCTATTAGATATTGGGCAGGGGGGAGGGGGAGGAGGGAGGAGGGGACGAGTATATGTGTACACAAAGAGTGCAATGCGCACCACGCAATAGGATGGACATATCTGAAACCTGGACTGAGGGAGGGAGAGGGGGCAAGGGCAACACACATAACCTAAACATCTGTACCCCCATATTATGCTGAAATAAAAAAAATAGAATATGAACCACAAATGCAAAAAAAAAATTAAATAAATATTGCAGTACCATTGTCAGCTTTGAGCCTGGAAAAATATAAAATAAATGATTGATATATAGTTTTAACTATGTATGGATAAATGATCAGTATCAAGCAAGCTACTGGGAGTGTGAATTGCTATAACTTTTGGGCAAAGTAACTTTTTTGCACATTAATGTTAAAAAACATTTTCAATCCAGCATTTTCTCTATTAGGAATCTATCCTCCTTAAATAAAGAGTATGTAAGTGCATACTTCAGGACTATTTTGAAAAGAAACGAAATTGTAAATAGTTTCCTTTTGTAAAGGAATGGGCAACAGATTATGACATAGTTATTCAGATTTTAAAAATGAATGGTTAGAACTATGTCTGATGACCCAGAAAGGTCTCCATGACATATTGTTCTGTGAGAAAAATATGTTGAAGAACAATGGCTATAAGATGTTTCCATATTAACATAAAGAGTAGAGAACCTAAAATTAGCATTTTTGCTGTATGTTTAGAATATTAAAGAGAAAGGCATGGAAGTGGTGATGGTCACCATTGGAGCAGGGGTTGTTGCTTGCTTAAACAAATCAACTCAAATGTCAACATTTTTAAAGAAGTTGAAAATGTGATTGTTTGTATGATTATAGAGAAAAGCATGAGACTAGGAAGAACATATCAAACCAGTTAGCACTGAAGGAGGGTGATTGCTTCCTCTACCCTGTGACACTCAAGAGCCAGTACAGAGCAGCTATTAAGAACATAGGGCCTGTATTATAACTGTATGAGTTTGAATCCTGGCTCCACTATTTACAAGGTATGTAATCTTAGGCAAGTTTAATAATACATCACTGAATATTGTAGTTCTCTCATCAGTAAAATAGGGATGATGATAATACCTGCTGAATAAGGTGGTTGTGAGGATTACATGAATTATAATATGTTTAATGCTTAGAATATTCCCTGGTACAAAGTAGCCATTAAAGTTAACTGTTACGGTAGAATGGTAGGATTTATATGGATATCTCACTTAATGGAGCATGATATTTTATAAGAAGCATATATGAAGATAGATCCAGTTTATACATATGTAATATTTATCAGTGATTTGCCATAAGGACAGGATTGTGGCAGTTTATTATTTTCCTGGGTTATAAAATGAATATGTATTATTAAGAAAAAAAGTGAAAATTTATTGAAAGTAATATATGCTTGCTAATGGAACAAATAAGGACAAATGACCTTCAAATTACCATACAAACTTATCTAAGGACAAGTCCTAGATCTCAACCAACTTCAGTTCCACATTTCTTCAGATATAACTAGGATGACCATATTATTTATCATCAAATCAAAGGTACTTTTGAGAGGGAAATAAGGCACTTTGGAATTACACCCAGATAACATCTGTTAAAAGACACTGTGTGGATAAATACGAACACCTGGTCACCCTGGGCTCAATATGATCTCCCTTGACTTACCTGCATTTAGCTACTATAACCCAGTACACCTCTGCTTGCCTCAGCTTCACAATGGTTACTAAGAAAACCTTGTTTCAGGCTATAATGATTCCTCATTTGGATTATATAGCTTTCTAAAGAACCTCCCTTCTTTTGTCCTTGCTTCCAATCATTCATCATAGCAGCCACAGTTATCATTTTAAAATATAAATTAAATCATATCACTTTTTCTGCTGAGATTTCGCCAATGACTTTCCATATCGCTCAGAGTAAAACCCAGAGTCCTTGAAATGATCTTTATGTGGCCCTATCCTATGTGGTTGTCCCCTACCTCCAACCCAGTTCCCATTGCCACTCTAACCTTATTTTCTACTATTTCTCCATTATTCATTTGGCTCTAGCAATACCGGTCCCCTTTCTATTCTTCAAATATAAGAGACATGCTCCTACCTCAGGGTTTTTGCACTTTCTCTTCTTGCTGCTTAATATATTCTTTCTGCTAATATCTATGGAGCTTGCTCCCTCACATTTTTCAGTATTTTTCTCAAATGTCTCCCTCCGCCTGAGGCCTACGTGACTACTTTATTTCAAATTGCAAATCACTTGCCCCTCCGATACTCCTCATGCCTTTTCTCTCTTTAATTTTATTTCTTCATATTGCCATTCACTAAAATGTGAGCTTCTATTAAGAAATTGTCTCTTATATTCACTATTGTATCCATAGTGCCTAGAGCGGTGTCCTCCATATAATGAGTGCTTAGTACATATTTGTTGGTTGACAGTGAAAATATCATCTGCTTCCCCAATTTTGTCAAGCACAGACTTGCTTATACTATTGCTTTGCAGGAACTAGACTGTGTTCTTTTTGGTCCATGCCTAATGCGGTAACTTCCATGAACATATTGCCTGTCTATTCTGAAAAGCTCGGGAGTCTAATAAGATCCACAAACTATATGCCATACCTATGTGCCAATTAAAAAAACACAGCAAGTTTTTGGAAGCATCATCCCTCATATGCTTTTAAATAGGTGAGGTAAGAAATGGGAGTCTGTTATCTGCACTGGTGCAGATCTTTATTTTACAGCCACTAATCCCTCAGAGGAGTAATAAAGGATGACAGCAAGAGAAGAAGGATCTCCAGACTCATTTTCGTGTGATGCTTTGCCAAGAACAACATTTATCAGGGCAGTGCATACACCACATGGGGGTTTGTTGCCACCACAAAATTAACTCTGCTCAGTTCTGTTGCCTTTCCAATTTTACATCCCTGATTATACATTCATAAAACTGTCCCTTCTTTTGAGTATAAATACAACTGTTTCAAAAATATAATTGTGCATATTTATCAAGCACTTAATTTGTTTTACTTGCCAGTTACTAATTACATGTGAAATATAAATAAATTGTGTGCCACATATTCTGTATTAACTACTACAAGAAAAACTTTTGGTAGGTTCCAATCCACACTGAAGTTGCAGGAAGTAATAAGCCTAGTGTTGAACCTTCCTGATATATGACATTCCTCAGACCAAACATTCAGGAATATGCAATTAATGGCTTTAATTTCTCTTTATATTTATCTGCAAAATGTAACACAGCAAGAACATAATGTATGACTATTGTCTTTTGAGTTTTCACGCTAGAAACAAATATTTGAGACTAGATGCAATGGCACTAACTTTATCTATTGAGAGACTAAATTTCATTAAGGCAGTATTTTTGTGCATCATTTGATACCTAGATGTATTAGTTTCCCGAAGCTATCCTAACACGTTACCACAAACTTGGTGGCTTAAAACAGCAGAAATTTATTTTCTTACCATTCTGAAGATCAAAACTCCAAATTTAAAGTGTCTGTGGGACCACGCTCCCTTAAGAGGCTCAGGAGGAGAATCTTTCTTTGCCTCTTCTAATATCTGGTGGTTTCCCAGCATTCTTTGGAATTATTTGGCTTGTGGTCACTTCACTCTAATCTCTGTCTCCTTTTTCACATCTCCTTTTCCACTGTGTGTTTGTCTATTTCCCAAAATTTCCTATGCCTCTCTTTTATAAGGATATGCACCATTGCATGCACACATGCCAGATAATCCAGGATAAGCTCCTCCTCTCAAAATCCTTAATGATATCTTTTACCATATAAGGTCATATTTACTATTCTGTGCATATTAAGTAATATATACAATTTCCAGGGATTAGGAAATCAGTATATTGTTGAGGGCTGATTTTTTTTTCAGCCTACTACACTAAGACAGTGCCTGACATATAACAGTACCTGACATATAATATAATAGAAATTTAATAAATTTGACTTATATGACTTGAGCTAGTCTCTCTCTCCTTCTCTCCCTATCTGCTTCTCTCCCTCTCTCCTTTTCTCCCTTTCTCTTTCTCTTCTTCTATTCCTCCCCCCTCTCCCATTTTCACTCTGGGAATGCTGGAGTAATCCTCCTGACTTGAAATTACATGAAACAATAGAACAATGATGAAGAAAAATCACATTAAATACAGATTAAACCACATATAGGCTTGAGTTTGATGTTTATTCCATATCTAAATCATTCAATGAAAGGCACATGTACATGTCATTGTTTTATGATTTGGCTTACTGTAGCATCTCAGTCCTTTCAAAGAAATAGATTAAGATTTTACAGACTTAATTTCCTATTTGTTTAAGAAACAGAGATGTTCCCAATGCAACTACATATGTGAAAGTGGGAGAAATCTCTGTAAACATGATACTTGCAATATGTTTGTTCCTAGTACAGAGCCCAGTACTCCTAACCAAGAAGAACTATATTTGAATATTTTTCTTCCAAATATTATGAAAAAAACACCATAGAGGATGTAGACCACCATAACAGAGAAAACACTTTTGCTAGCTAAAATTTTAATGAAATGTAAGTTTGCAATAGTTACAATTTCAAGACTTGTTGTAACCATTAATATTTTGAAAGAAAATTTTATATCATTTTAAAAATGCATAGCCTACTCCATTATCAATATCCCACACCAGAGTAATACATTTGTTACAAGTGAAGAAACTACACATCATTACCACTCAAAGTCTATAGTTTACATTAAGGTTCACTCTTTGTGTTATACATTCTATGGATTTTGACAAAAGTATAATGGCACATATCCACCACCATAGTATCACACAGAGTAGTTTTACAGCCCTAAAAACTATTTGTGCTCTGCCTATTCATCCTTCTCTTCCCCTTAAAACCTGGCAACCACTGATCTTCTTACTACTCCCATGGTCTTGCCTTTTCCAAAATGTCATACAGTTAGAATCATAATATAGCCTTTTCTCATTGACTTCTTTCACTTAGTAATATGCATTTAAGGGTAGCATCATGTCTTTCCATGGCTCTATAGATCATTTCTTTTTTTATATCTTTTTAGGTGTTTTCTTTTTTTTAATTTCAATAGATTGAGGTGGTACAAGTGTTTTTGTTACATGTATGGATTGTATAATGTTCAAGTCAGGGCTTTCAGTGTACCCATAACAAGAATAGTGTCCATTGCACCTGATACGTACATTTTTATCCCTCACCTCCCTCCCAACCTCCCCCTTTCTTAGTTTTCAATGTCCATTATATAAATTTATGAGCGTTTGTATCCCTCATTAAGCTCCCATTTGTAAGTAAAAACATATGGTATGAGTTTTCCCATTCCTGAGATACCTTACTGAAGATAATGGTATCCAGTTTCATCCAAGTTGCTGCAAAAGACATTACTTCATTCTTTTTTATGGCTGAATAGTACTCTATCGTATATATAGAACACATTTTCTTAATCCACTCATGAATTGATGGGGATTTAGGTAGATTCCACATCTTTGAAATTGTGAATTGTACTGCGGTAAACATTCAAGTGCAGGTGTCTTTTTGATAAAATGACTTATTTTCCTTCGGGTAGATAACCAGTAGTAGGATTGCAGGATTGAAGGGCAGGTCTACATATAGTTCTTTTAGGAGTTGCCATTCTGTTTTCCTTAGAGGTTTTACCAGTTTGTATTCCCACCAACAGTGTATAAGTGTTCCCATTCACCCCATCTCTGCCACTATCTATTGTTTTTTTTTTTTTTTTTGCCTTTTTAATAATGGCCAGGCTGACAGGGGTAAGGTGATATTTCATTGTAGTTTTAATTTGCAATTCCCTTATTAGTGATGGTGAGCATTTTTTCATAATTTTGTTGGCTATTTGCTTATCTTCTTTTGAAAAAGTCTGCTCATGGCCAGGCATGGTGGCTCATGCCTGTAATCCTAGAACTCTGGGAGGCCAAGGTGGGAGGATGGCTTGAGGTCAGGAGTTCAAGACCAGCCTGAATGAGAGTGAGATCCCATCTCTACTATTTTTAGAGAAAAAATTAGCCAAGGGTGGTGACATGCGCTGGTAGTCCCAGCTCCTCAGGAGCCTTAGACAGGAGGATTGCTTGAGCCCAGGAGTTTTGGGTTGCTGTGAGCTAGGCTGACACCACAGCACTCTAGCCTGGGCAACAGAGCAAGACTCTATCTAAAAAAAAAAAAAAAAAAAAGGCAGGAAGAAAAAGTCTGCCTATGTCTTTGCCTCACATTGTGATGGAGTTATTGGTTTTTATCCTGCTGATTTGTTTGAGTTCTTTGTAGATTCTGGATATTAGCACTTTGTCAAGCTTACAGTTTGTGAATATATTCTCCCATTCTGTAATGTTGTCTATTTACTCTTTTGATTATTTCCTTTGATGTGCAGAAACTTTTTAGTTTAATTAAGTCCCATATCTTTACATTTATTGTTTCATTATTTGCTTTTGGGTCTTAGTCATAAATTATTTTCCTAGGCCAATGTCCAGAAGACTGTTTCCTACATTTTCTTCTACAATTTTTGTGCTTTCAGGTGTTACATTTCTGTCTTTTAATCCATTATGAGTTAATTTTTGTGTATGGTGAGAAATAGGAATCAAGTTTTATTGTTTTACACGTGATTTTTCAATTTTCCCAGCACCATTTATTGAATAGGATATCCTTTCCTCAGTGTATGGAATTGTCTGCTTTGTCAAAAAACAGTTGATTATAGCTATATGATCACATTTTTGAGTTCTTTGTTCTGTTGATCTATGTGTCTAAATTTATATCAGTACTATGCTGTTTTGGTTATTATAGTCTTGTAGTATAATTTGAAGTCAGATGATATGATGCCTCCAGATTTGTTGTGTTTAGGATTGCTTTGGCTATTTGTGCTCTTTTTTGGTTCCGTATGAGGTTTAGGATTATTTTTTCTAGATCTGTGAAAACTGACATTGGCATTTTGATGGGAATTGTATTGAATCTTCAAATTACTTTGAGTAATATGGATATGTTAACAATGCTGATTCTTCCAATCCATGGGCATGGGATGTTTTCCCATTTGTTGTGTCATCTATAATTTCTTTCATCAGTGTTTTTTAATTCTTCTTGAAGAGATCTTTCATCTCCTTGGTTAAGTGTATTCCTAGGTATTTTATCATCTTTGCAGCTACTATAAATGGTATTGAGTTCTTGATTTGATTCTCAGCTTAGCTGTTATTATTGTATAGACATGCTAATGATATGTATACATTAATTTAGTAAGCTGAGACTTTACTGAATGTACTCTTCAATTCTAGGAGTCTTTTGGTGGGATCTTTAGGGTTTTCTCAATATATCATATCATCAGCAAACAGGGCTAGTTTCACCTCTTCTTTCTCAATTTTTATGCCCTTTATTTCTTTCTCTTGCCTGATAGCTCTGGCTAGGACTTCTAGTACTATGTTGAATAGAAATGGTGACAGTGGGCCCCTTGCTTAGTTCCAGTTCTTAGGGGGAATGCTTTTTACTTCCCCATTAATTATGATGTTGGCTGTGAATTTTCATATATTTCTTTCATTATTTTGAGGTATACTTCTATGCCTAGTTCTTTGGGGGATTTTATCATTAAGGGGTGCTCGATTTTATTGAATGGTCTTTCTGCATCTACTGAGATGATCATATGGTCTTTGTTTTTAATTTTGTTTATGTGGTGAGTACATTTATTGATTTGTATATGTTAAACCATCCTTGAATTTCTGGAATAAAACCCACTTTATCATGGTGAATTTGATGTGCTGTTTGACATGGTTTTATAGTATTTTTTGTGGATGTTTGCACTTACGTTCATGAAGGATACTGACCTGTAGTTTTCCATTTTCATTGTGTCCTTACCTGGCTTTGGTATCAGGATGATGCTGCCTTCGTAGAGTGAGTTAGGGAGGATTTACACCTTCTCAATGTTATGAAACAATTTCAATAGGATACTTGCCATCTCTTCTTTGTAGGACTTGTAGAGTTCAGCTCAGTTCAGTTCAGTCAATCCAATTATACAGGGGATTTTTTAATTGATAGATTTTTTTATTTCTGTTTCAATCTACCTAGTCATTATTGCTCTGGTCAAGATTTTAATTTCTTCTTGATTCAGGCTTAGGAGGTTTGTGTGTTTCTAAAAATTCATTCATTTCCTCTAGATACTTTACTTTGTGAGTGTAGAGGTTTTCTTAGTAGTCATGAGTGACATTTTGTATTTCTGTGGTATCAGTTGTAATGTCTTCTATTTCATTTCTGATTGAGCTTATTTGAGTCCTTTGTCTTCTATTTCTTTGTAATCTAGCTAGGGCTCTGTCAATTTTGTTTATCTTGACCACTAAGTAAGTTTTTGTTTTCTTGATGCTTTGTATTGTTTTACTGTTTCTATTTTTTGTGTGTGGGGGCTTTTTCATTTTTGTTTTTGGTTTCCATTTCATTTAGTCTGGCTCTGATCTGTTATTTCTTTTTTCTTTTTTTTTTTTCTGCTAGCTTTGGGTTTGGTTTGTTCTTTTTTTTTCTATTTTCTTGAGCTGTGACATTAGATTATTAATTTGTGATCTTTCTGACTTTTTGATGTGGCATTTAAAACTAGGGATTTACCTCTTAGCACTGCCTCCCACCTGCTCAACACCCAATGAATGTTACTTCCGTGTATGCACATACGTTTTGATTGATTAGTACCAATTTAATGGTGAGTACATGTTGTATTTGTTTTTCCACTCTTGGGTACTTCATCTAGAAGAATGGGATCCAGCTCCATCCAGGATAATACAAGAGGTAGTTCACCATTGTTTTTATGGCTGAGTAGTACTCCACAGTATACATATGCCAGATTTTATTAATCCACTCATGTATTGATGGGTACTTGGGTTGTTTCCACATCTTTGCAATTGTGAGTTGCAATGCTATAAACATTTGAGTGCAGATGTCTTTTTTTATAGAATGTCTCTTTTTACTTTGGGTAAATACCCAGCAGTGGTATTGCAAGATCAAATGGTAGTTCTACTTTAAGTTCTTTGAGGTATTCCCATACTACTTTCAATAGAGGTTGTACTAGTTTGCAGTCCCATCAGCAGTATATGAGTTTTCCTATCTCTCCACATCCACACCAGAATTTGTTGTTTTGGGAGTTTTTGGTAAAACCCATTCTCACTGGAATTAAGTGATATCTCATTGTGGTTTTCATTTGCATTTCCCTGAGGATTAGAGTTGTTGAACATTTTTTCATATGTTTGTTGAACATTAGTCTATTTTCTTTTGAAAATTTTCTGTTCATGTCCTTTGCCCACTTTTTAATGGGGTTGTTTGATTTTTTCTTGTTGATTTTCCTGAGTTTTTTGTAGATTCTAGTTATTGCCCATTATCGGATGTGTCGCATGCAAATATTTTCTCCCATTCCATAGGTCGTCTATTCACTCTAATGATAGTTTCCTTGGCTGTGCAGAAGCTTTTTGATTTGATCAGGTCCCATTTGTTTATTTTTGTTGTTGCTGTGATTGTTTTGGGTGTTTTCTTCATAAAATCTTTGCCTAGGCTGATGTCTATGAGAGTTTTTCCAACATTTTTCTCTAGAATTCTTGTGGTTTCATGCCTTAGTTTTAAGTCTATTATCCATTATGAGTTGATTTTTGTGAGTGGTGAGAGGTGTGGATCCCGTTTCAGTCTTCTACATGTGGCTCTCCAATTTTCCCAGCACCATTTATTAAATAGAGATTATTTTCCCCATTGTATGCTTTTGTCTGCTTTGCAAAGATCAGATGGCAATATGAGGATGGTTTTATATCTTGGTTTTCAGTCCTGTTAAATTGGTCTATCTCTCTGTTTTTGTGCCAGTACCATGCTGTTTTGGTTACTATAGCCTTGTAGTGTAGCTTGAAGTCTGGTCAAGTGATGTCTCCCAATTTGTTCTTATAAAGTAAGGTAGCCTTGGCTATTCAGTGTCTTTTCTCATTCTGTACAAAGTGTAGAACCATTTTTTTTCTAGATCTGCAAGAAATGACATTGGTATTTTAATGTGGATGGCTTTGAATCTATAAATCACTTTGGGTAGTATAAACATTTTAACAATGTTGATTCTGCTGATCCATGAGCGAGATATGCTTTTCCATTTGTTTACATCCTCTGTGATTTCCTTCCTCAGTATTTCATAGTTCTCCCTGTAAAGGTCTTTCACCTCCTTGGCTAAACGTATTCCTGGGTACTTTATTTTCTTTGTTGCTATTGTGAAATCTATTGAGTCTTTGATTTGCTTCTCAGCTTGACTGTTATTGGTGTATATGAATATGACTGATTTTCGTATATTGATATTTTAACCTGAGATTTTGCTGAATTTATTTATCAATTCCAGGAGTCTCTTGGTGGAGTCTTTGTGGTTCAATGTTTGTTTTGATATGTGTGATTCTGTTCCCTTCATCATATTGAATGATTCTTAGTTTCTTTGTTTTCCCCTGTTTTTTTATTGTTTCATAAGAACCATGAGCTTTAAACTTTCAGTTGTTACTTGGATATTGATTGTCTTTTTTTATGTGTAGAGTACTTCAGAACATTTCTAATAGGACAGTTCTTGTGGTGGCAAATTCCCTTAGTGTTTCATGTCTGGGAAAGTCTTTATTTCTCCTTGATTTATGAAACTTAGTTTTGTAGGATATAAAATTCTTGGCTGGAAGTTTATGAAGACTAAACATGGAACTTCAATGCCTTGTGGTATGTAAGGCTTCTGCTGAGAATTCTGTCATTAGTCTGAAGGGTTTTTTTGGTTTTTTTTTTTTGTTTGTTTGTTTTTGCTACTCACTTGATACTTTTGTCTCACAACTTATAGAATTTTCACCTTCACTTTGACTTTGTTCATTCTGATGACGATATACCTTGGTGATTTCTTATTTGACATGAATCTTCCAGGTGTTCAATGACCTTCTTGTATCTGAATGTCTAAATCTCTAGCCATACCAGGGAAGTTTTCCTCAATTATTTCCTCAAATAGGTTTTTCACACACTTTTCTTTTTCTTCTTCTGTCTCAGGCATACCTATGGTTTGTATACTTGTTCATTTTACATACCCCCATGTTTCTCAGAGAGGTTGTTCATTCTTCTTGATTCCTTTTTCTACAATTTTAACCAACTGTGTTAATTCAAAAGCTGTGTCTTCAAGCTCTGAAATTATTCTGCTTTGTCTAGAATGTCGTTAAAATTTTATATTGTATTTTTAAATTCTCTAAATGACTATTTTTAGAAGTTCTGTGACATTTTTTCTTATATTATTTATCTTGGTCATGAATTTTTCCTTCATGTCCTAAATTATTTTTTTGTTTATTTCTTTGTGTTGGTTGTTAACTTTCTCATAAATCCAATTGATCTTACTTGTCATCCATATTCTTAATTCCATATCTGACATTTCAACAATTTCCTTGTGATTGGATTCCATGGCTGGAGAACTATTGCGTTCATTTTGGGATGTCAAAATAGCCTGTTTTTTCATGTTGTTGCCAGAGTTCTTATGCTTGTTCCTTCTCATCTGAATCCTCTTCTCTCAGCTCAACACAGATAGCTTTGTGGTACAATTTTTCTCCTCTTCTGTGAACTCTGTTGCTCAATGAAGAGCAGACATGGTCCCTGGATGGTGCACTTGAGTCCTACTCTGGAAGATTTACCAGACAGGAGAAGGGTGGATGCACTGAAAGCCTTTAACACTGCTGCTCTCCTATGTCTCCTCATTCTTCTGTTGTCAAAGGTGGTCAGAGTGCAGAGGGCATGAGGTAGGCAGTTGGCATGCATGGTGATGCATGGTGGGTGCACACAGCATGATAATTCATCCCACTCAGATCTGGCAGTATTTGTGGGCAGTTGGCATGTGGAGGCACTACATTTGCCCTGCCCAGGTTTACTGGTGGCAGTGCTACCCAGGTGATGGTGGCAGCAGCTGCACTATCCAGACATCAATGACAGTTACCTGGGGCCATAGATGCTCTTTCTGTTTGTGTCCCATGGCAGCTGTGGCTAGGTAGAGCTGCCCAGGTGTTGGAAGCTGGTGCCAGGTTTGTGGGTACTTGCTCTGCCTGGGTCCCCTGGCTGCAGTTGGTGTGTGAAGCACCCACCTGCAGGGAATGTGAAAGTGCCTGGTCTCCTTGCTCCTTCCCTGACCTGCTAGGGGAGATGGGGATGCAACAGCAATGGATCTGATCCCGAAGTAGATGTAGCACTCTGAGGCTGGGACCTCAAAAAGCTCCCTCACAGCACTCAGGGTTCATAAGTCAGTGGGACATCACTGCCTTCTCTTTGAAGTGGTACTACTGCATCACCTCCATTCAGCTTCTTAAGTCAGTCCAGTGGCCTGTTGTTGTGGAGGGGCCCTCCCACAGCTCTGATTGCAATGTCTACAGGGGATGTGTGGAGCTCCAGGGTTCTCTCTTCTGTCCTTTCTCCCTGTACAGGCTTCTTCCCCATGTACCTCTGACCTGTCAAGCTGATACACTTACTTTCCTCTCCTTCACTTTGCCTCCCATTGCCTCTCTGTTGATTTGCAATGCTCTCTCTTAGACAAGCCATCTGATGATGAATATCTACTCACTACTTTTAATCTTCTCCATGACAGTGGCATGTGCAGACTGCTTTTAGTCTGCCATCTTGTCCACCAAATAGATCATCTCTTTTTAGCGCTGAATCATATCCCATTATTTGGATGTAACACATTGTATTTATCCATTTATCTACTGAAGAAAGTGTTCCAAGCTTTGTCAATTATAAATAAAATAAAATAATTATAAATAATTGTAACTCATTACAAATAATTATAATTCATTATAAATAATTATAAACAAACATGTGAGGGTTTTTATGTGGACATAAGCTTTCAACTCCTTTGGGTAAATCCCAAGAGTGTGGTTGCTAGATTGTATGGTAAGAATATGTTTTATTTTGTAAAGAACCATGAAACTTGGGGTAGACCTTGTTAAGATCAAAATGCTGTTTAAAAGTGCTTCCTTTTTTCCTTCCCCTTCTCTGATATTCACTGTGAGAACCTGGGAGAGCTCTTGGAGATAAAACTCATACAAGTGTATCCCATCCCTCACATCTGGATTCCCGTGGATTTTGACTCTCAGAGTTGCCCACACTGAGCTTTCAGCAATTCACCAATTATAGGTCAAGTTTTCTTACTCTAGCACTTGCTCCCATGGAGGTTTCTCCTCTGGCAAATTGTGACTCTCTGTATTTCCTGTCTGTCTCTCCAATTTTGGAGGCAGTAGTTTTCTCTGAATGTCTTGGATTAAATTTGAATTTATTTAGGATGTCCATTGAAAAATGCTACATTCTAAATGTCATTCTCTTCTTCAGGATGTGGAGCTGTTTGAGCATTTTTATTTATTTATGGAAATCAGAAGAGTGCCATCTACTTGAATTTTCTCATGACCTTGATCATGATGGAAGTTTAGGGTTTAAATTATTCAATAGAATCCTCATTTATTTAGCTTTTCATTAAATCCTATCATGAAAGATGATATGATTCTGCCTCTTGATATTTCCTTGTTTCTCTTAATCAGTTTACAGAAAAGCCTTGTGCAATTTTGTTTTTCATGAACAATCAAGTGATTTGGTGGAGGAAAATGGCAGCCAAAATTACTTAAATAAACTATAGAATAATTATTTTTGTGTATAGATTTTTGAAAACCTCATCTTCCAGGAATTTGGGGTATATTACTTATCTATAAATTCCTTTCTTTTTACATAGATATCATTCCAGCCCATATCCTCACATTTGCAAATTCCTTAATAGTACCTCTGAGTTAATGGGAGGCTCTGTTCCGTACTTGTTTTGCATATACTCTAAAGTAAAATTATTTCAATTAGAATTTCATATGCCTGAAAAGAATAATGAAGATCCTATATAAAGCTTATTTGTCCACTTAAGAATTGATTATAGCCTTTGACATTGCAAAAGACAAGGTAGGAAGCTAGAACTTGAGTATTTGTAAGTTAATTGATCTCTCCAGAGATTTTATTTCTATCCTATGTGCTATTTTGTCCCCTTACTTGAAAATAGTTCTGCAAAGTGACTTAAATTTCTCAACAGGTCTTTGTTCTATTTTTTACAGTTTATATTTAAACTATGGTACTTGCTTATTTTATGGAAGAATATAACTGTCACAGGATAAAAATAAATATTGGTTCAGTATGCTTGTGATCCATTAGTCTGTTATAATAGCTATTTATTAAAAAAACGCTAATGGAAGAGAAACAGAATACAACCTAAATATAAGCACAGGTCAGCTTCAAAAGCATAATTCTTATCTATGTAACTGAGCCATTCACAAACTAAGTTTAGATTGACTTTTGTTATTAATATACAGCTTTGAAGAAAGAGTACCAGGGCTCAAAATAACTTCATGTTCTTTCTTGTCATTTATCTTAGCTGTTCTCTAACTTAAGACTTAGCTTATATTAGTGCTAAAGATCCCATGTGGGTGGCAAATATTATTTGTTTATGTTTGTTGCTTGCAAAATGAAAATAGTTTTATTTTCCCTTGTATTAATAAATGTAATATATTTTCAATTTAAAACAAGGCACATAAAGACATCAACATGAATATCTGCAAGGAATAAATTAATATGACATACAAATATTACCTATATTTCTACCATCCAAATATAATTAGAATACATTTTGATCTACATCCTTCCAGACAATTTTACTTTTTGCTTTGGACATTTTCAATCATTCAACGAATATTTATTTAAGATCTAATATAATGCAAGATAATAATATGGTCTGCTTTTTCTGTTGTTTAGATTTCATGTACATAGAATTTAGTTGATCATACTGCTCAATTCCTGTCACATTGTCAGCATGAGTCTGTGCTACATTACTATTTTCTTTTATATTTATTTTTCATTTTCCTCTTTATTCCCCAAAGGTTTACCTCTTCCCCTCTCTCCGTAATTGATACCTACTTAAGTATATTTAAATTAAGTGCTACCAGTCTACTTTCCTTCCATATAATATTTTGGCTATATGTGTATCTTTAAAATTATGCAGCACTCCTTTATGTGTGTGTTTTTATTTATTGAAACAGTATTTTACTTTTAATATATACATTTATCATTTTTGCTTTTTACTACTGCATAGCATTTCATTGTAATCCTGTTATATTTTGCATAACCGTTTCCCTAGTGATGGACAATTTAAGTTCCTTCCATGATTTTGCTTTCAAAGAACACTGTGATAAATCTCCACTGCATGTTGTTCTATGATCCTATACTCGAGTTTCTTTGGGATCTCTGGCTTATAGATCATACACATAGTTAATATCACTCAATAATTCCAGGATGCTCTCCAGAATGTTTTTATTAGTATAGGTGAGTAAGACAGTACATGAGAGCTCCTACATCCCCACTAGCTCTTAATATTATCTTTCTAAATTTGTCAATGTGATGAATATAGTGTTATCATATAGTTATTTTAATATGTGTTTCTCTTATCAAAAAGATAAATCACTTCTTTATGTTTGTATTTTCATTCTACAAATTGGTTATTTATATCCCTTGTCCCTTTTTTCTACTTGGCTTTGTGTCTTTGTATTATTGCTTCATGGGAATTTTCTTGTGTATTCTAGGTATAAATCTCTCTTTGGCTTAAGATGTTGCATGTCTTATTCTAGTATGTCACCTAGGTGTTAACTTTTGTATGGTACTAACTTTGCTTTACTTGAACTGAAATCATCCTTTTTTGGGGAGCAGGGGGAGTAGTCACTTTCCTCATGTTCCTATCATTGTTTATGCTTTTTTTGGATATTGTTTAAGAAGTCTTTCCACAATGTTAAGATCAAAGAGATAGGTTAGGTTTATAGTTTTATCTTTTTCTTGTGTAGTTGTTTCATTCATTTAGAGTTTTTTAATTTTGTCCTTGTGAGGCAGAGATCAACTTCTATTCTTCCATAAACCACTTTTACCAAACCATTTACTAAATAATTCATTTTTCTCACTTATTTGTTATACTACCTCTGTTCTGTTGGTTTGTCAGTTCCTGAAAAAATTGTTTTTATAATATTACATTGACTTTGTAATAAATTTTTAGTATTCATCAGAGCAAACATTTTATCTCACTTTGAGCTATTGTTCTTGTAAGTTTTCTTACTTATAGACATTTCTCATTTGATATAAATTTTAGACTAGATGATCAGCTTTCTAATAAAATATTATTGAGATTTTGTTGGAATTAAACTAAGTTTATATATTAATATGGAGAGCAGGAATATTGTTATATTGCTATGTGATGACAGTTATGAACATGGCAAATCTTTTGTTTTTTCCATGACTTTCTTCAAAGGAAATATGTCAAAACTATTAATATTTTAAAAAGATCATTCTGTGTGTTGTGGCAGGAATAGACTGTAGGGATAAGAGTGGAACTGGAAGACCTCTAAGGAGGTTATTGTAGTAATATTAAAAATGATGATGATTAGTGCCTAAGCCTACTGTTGTGGCAGTGAGAATGGAGTAAAAAAAAAACAGATTCAAGAGATATTTTGGTGGTCAAAGCAGTACAACTTTGCAGGAATTGATATGGGTGAAAAAATTGTAATCGTCAAGAATTTCATATGCTCCTGGCTTAGGAAACTTGGTAAATGATAGTGCCATTACTGGGTAGGGGCAAATTTTCAGGGGCCAGGATTTATGGAAGGCAACTCAGAAGTCTCTTCTGGCTTAAATTTTAAAGTAGGATGAGGACTCTGTGTTTACCATACCTAGGAAAATGGAACCCATGTGAAATTATAGATTCATAAGCCCTTGGAAAAATCTATGAAAATAAAAAGTAATTGTACTTGGTGTTGAGACGATTGAAAAATTTAAAAATTAAATTTGGGTTTATACTACTTTTCAGTGTAAATTTAATTTGGATATAAGATTTAAGTGTAAATAAAGAAACAATTCCCCTTCCCCAATACACCAAAAATGTACTAGACGAAAACATGGGAGAATTTTTTTAAAACTTGGAATGAGAAAGACCTGTCTAATTGTAACTTAAAATCTAGAAGTCATAAAAAAGTTAAACTATGTAAAGAAGTTTAAATTACATGGAGTATAGTTAATTAAAAAATATTTTAAGCAAAGTCAAATGTCAAATAACAGACTTCTTGTCAGAATAACAAAAGACCATCACTGTCACCTTAAAAATGAGAACAAATTGGATAACCTGCAAAACCGCTGGCACAGAAGCAGGTACAGAAGAAACCTATTCATCATAGATAGGGGTAAAGAGAAAGCAGCTGAGCCTTTAATGACCCCATGAGAATTAGCATGATGAATTAGCCGAGGATCCCCAGTCATGGAGCAAGTCTTCACTTACCTAAGTCTTTCCCACAGTCTTCACTGAATGCATGGAGGTAGTGTGATGAAGGGTGGGGCCAAAGCAGAGTTGTGGAAAAAGTTCTCCTTAATGCAAACAGGATCTTCCTCTAGTGCAAGAGGGAGGGACTTGCCCCAAGTACAAGTTGGCAGCCCACCAAAGACTGGTGACAGGGAAGATAGCTGTGAAAAATACCTTCAAAGCATTTCAGGCCTTCACCATGAGAATTTTAGCTACTCTCCTAAGTCTAAGTGTAGGGTAGAAGGGCTGAAAGAGCTGAGAGAAATTCCTGTAGAGCCTACAGGAATTAAAAGAATGATAAGGGGATGTTATAAAAAATTTTATGCCACCAACTTTGACGACATAAATCAAATGGACAAATACCTTGAAAAACAACTTCACACACACGAAAAAAACTGTACACAAGAAGAAACAGATAATATAAATGTATCTGTAAAAGAAATTAGATTTTTAATAAAAACAGACAAAAACCTCTAAGCTCATATAGCTTCACAGTAAATTCTGTCAATGCTTGTAGCAGCACAATTTGCAATTGCAAAGATGAGGGAACAACCCAAGTGTCCATCAATACGTGAGTGGATTAATAAAATGTGGTACATATATACCATGGAGTACTATTCAGCCATAAAAAAACAATGGTGAACAATCACCTCTTGTATTATTCTGGATAGAACTGGAGCCTATTCTTTGAAGTGAAGTATCACAAGAATAGAAAAACAAGCACCACATGTACTCACCATTAAATTGGTACTAATTTATCACCGCTTATGTGCACATATGGAAGTAACATTCATCGGATGTCGGGCAGGTGGGAAGGGGAAGGAGGGGATGGGTAAATTCATACCTAATAGGTGCGGTGCACATCGTCTGGAGGATGGACACACTTGTAGCTCTGATTCAGGCAGTGCAAAGGCAATATATGTAAACAAAGTGTTGGTACCCCTGTAATAATTCTGAAATTAAAAAAAGAAATCTCTTAACTATATCTAAACACCTGGAAATATTATGTATATTGAATTAGAAATTAGAAATTTCTAAGTTTGAATTTCAGATATACCATTTTCTAGCTCCTTGAACTTGGGAAAATTAACCACTCTGAATGTTTTTTCTTATCTGTAAAATCAATACAGTAGTATACATTTCATAGAATTCTTATGAAGATTAAATGAAAAGTCATTCGTAGCAGAGTGGCACTGAACATACGTTTCCGATCTATTTCTTTTCTAATACTTTTGCTTCCATAGATGAGATCTAACTAATAACATACTAGGATGGTTGTGACTTTTAATTTACAGGGCAATAATCCTATAATTTCTGATGTCTCACTTTTTGTACACTGATGGACCTCATTTTATAAAATTGATAAACTTATATAATGTGGATTTTTCCTGGAGTCATTTTCAAGTGTATTGGTAAAGACGGTAACTGAAAGCACTCCTATTATGAACAATTTTGTAGAATGAAAAGCCACTCTCATTTAATTATCCGTTTTCCCTTTTTGTTAAGTAGTTGTCATTTCATGAATTTTTTTTTTTTTTAGACAGAGTCTCACTCTGTTGCCCTGCCTACAGTGCCGTGGCGTCAGCCTAGCTCACGGCAACCTCAAACTCCTGGGCTCAAGCGATCCTCCTGCCTCAGCCTCCCAAGTAGCTGGGACTACAGGCATGCGCCACCATGTCCGGCTAATTTTTTCTATATATTTTTAGTTGTCCAGATAATTTCTTTCTATTTTTAGTAGAGACGGGGTCTCGCTCTTGCTCAGGCTGGTTTTGAACTCCTGAGCTCAAACAATCCGCCTGCCTCGGCCTCCCAGAGTGCTAGGATTACAGGAGTGAGCCACCGCACCCAGCCTCATGAATATTGTTTTCATTGAGTAAATTTCTTTGTTAAAAAATCTAAACATAAGCAACCTAGAAACATGTATCTCCAAACATACCATTCTTTACAGAAAATGTAAAAGTAAATGCAAAGAAACAAACGGTGAACACTGTTCTGGAGTTTCATTTGGAACTTGTGGAGAAAGAAAGAATGTGTTTACTTATTACAGGTACTTATTGTGACAGATTCCATCATGTAACAGCAGTATTTTAAGTCGTTCATTCCATGCTGTGCTGTCAGCTGTGATAACTAGAAATACATATTGCTCCATGACAAGTTTAGAAAATGAATGACCATTATTTTGAGTAACAATTGTTAGCACATTGTGTGTGAAGTTAATCTCTATGTGAGAATTTGCTGTAGTAAAAGAAGCTTATGGCAAATGTCAAACATAAGAGGGTTTATTTAATAGCATTTTTTGTTTTGTGTTGTAAAACTAATAAATTTTAGGAAGTTTTAGAAAATTGGAAAGTAGAAATATGCATAAAGAAACAAGAAAAAACACAAATAGTCAATTACTTGTTAATATTTTACATGTTCTTACAATTTTTCTTATGAATTGTTTTAATATAATATTGTATATACATTTTTGCATCCTATTGTTTTTGAAGTTATATAAATGGATTTTTTCTGCATTATTAAAAATTCTTTTCAAACAATACTTTTAATGGTATCAGTGATTCAATAGAATATATTTACTTAACAAATCAGGGATTATTGAGCATCAGAGTTGGTTACAATGTTTACACTGTTACAAGTTACTTATTATTGTTATTTCCAGTATATCTCACCCCTTTTTCTGATAACTGCTCTCATAACCAAAGGTTCTGTCATGTTCTGGCATGGTCTTACTCTTTAGGCCATAGTTGAAAGGTCAAAGTGTTAGCACCTGACCTCAATCTTGGTTAATCATTTACCCCTCTGGAAAGTTTTTGGATTTGTAATCCAAGAGAGCATTTGTAATCCAAGAGAAGCTGTTAGCAGCTGCAAATAGTGTCACATGGCAAGAGCTTATTTGTGGTGAAAGCCAATGAACAGCTATGTAGAGAAAAATAGACCCGAGAGACAGTATTTGAATTCCTAGTCCAGTTGCTCCTGAGGCAAAGTTGCCTCCTGTCTTTTCCACTGCTTCGTTTTTCAATCCTTCTTTGGATCAATCAACTAATAATACCCTCATTTTTAAAGCTAGTTTTAATTGAGTTTCTGAAAATTACAACAAAAGGAGCCTTATTTCAAATGCTGTATTGAACATCTTTGAGCATAGAACATGGTCCAAATTTAAAAGTAATTCCTTAGAATAGAGTATGAAAAAAGAATTTCTGCATTTTTTATATATTTTGAAGTCTCTGAATGAGGGGATTTAAATATCACAGGGTTTAAAGGAACTGGAGGAGACAGTCCTGATGAGATCCCGTGTTTTAGCTTATTCCTAAAGAAAATTAATTGTGAGAAAAGTAGACAAGGAGTTACAGGTAAAGATACAGTTGAATTTCATCATGAAAGAAGCCTGGATAATTATAAAAATTTCCATAGGGAAAAGAACACATATTAAATGAGTGCATAGAAAAAACAGTACTAATTTCAAGTGAGGATAGATAACATTAATGAATTTGGGAGAAACAGATTATGTAACATAATTTCAGAATAATATAAAGATAATGCAACAATGTCTAGAATGTCCAAATCTCCATTATTTAAGGACTTTTTCATGGCTGAACCATAAGTGAACATAAACTGCAAGTGAACATAAAGAAACTTGTTTTAGTGTAACATCAATGACAATTCTTCATTAAAATTTGTTTAATGAGATTATGTGCTATTAATATTCTTGTGTAATAACAATTTTAGAAGGATTTTTAGTCTTGTAATGAGTTTCTTCAGCATTATATACTCTGGCTCATAGAATGTTTTCTTTGAAATATTTTGACCCAAAGCTGAAAATTTTCAGATTTGATCGCTCATTTTTTTGTTTACTATATTATTGTTTTATATGTCTTTATATTTATTCCCAACAATGAAATTCATCTTCACAGGATGATAATTTATTATAATTAAAGGTATATAAAGGCTAAAATGTATAAATGTATTAACAAAAGCTTTTCAGATATATTTTTGATAAGTAGATGGGCTATTGTAATAATTACATTATCTATGATAATATCTAGTTTGAAGTGAATGTCACTTGTTTAGATATATGAGGAGAAAAATGCATCATTTGCTTGTGGTTATATTTCTTTTAACATTGTATCTTAACTTTGTCTGCACCTGAAGTTTGCAACTGATGCCAAATCTTAATTGGTGGCAAAAGCTTCTGTGATGGTTAGCACAGTGCCTTGCTTATAAAATGCCCTTTGCAAATATTCATTGACTAAATGGAAAGTATAATAACATCTACAGTCCTTTCTTTCCTTTGGCCCTTAGACTATAAAATTCACTCAGATGTCAAGAAATTATTGCCTAGTTTTCTTTTCAGGCATGAAAACCTTTTGATTTAATTAAGCAGTCCCAAATTCCATGTGCAAATTAACATGTTGCTATCTCTGAAAAGGTTTCTTATACACATTTAGTTTGGTAACATACAAAAAATGACAGAATTCCCTTACCAAGCAGAATATATATATACACACACACATATGTATATATACACACCTACACATACATATCTCAGCATAGTATATATAAGGCTGCATTATTACCTACTCTCCACAGAACTCTTCCCTGCAGACATCTTCCAGAAATATTCAAGCATATTTGTGGAAAAGAACATGATCTTCCTGTCCACAAAATTGGATCACCTGGTTGCAACATTTTTTTTAATTACTTATATTCTTGGTAAGCCCTTTAGTGCTGAATTACAGATAGAATAGAAGCATCTGAGGTACTCTCTTCAGTAAGGTTCCTGGCCTTCATTACACCTATTCTTGTTTTCTTCTCCTCTACAGAAAAATCATAATACTGAGAACCTAGGAAGTTTTGGCCTAAATACACAGTTGTTCCATACTTACCATATATGAGAGGCTTACAAGGAAGCATCTGGTTGGAAGGCAGACTAAAGGACTTGTCTTATGGTTGCATTTCCATAGGACTCATACTGTTTTTTACTTAGTCTGTCTGCTTATTTAACAGTGCTTGGAGAGGCACTGATGGAGATATTGGAGTGCTTTAAATGCTTTTCCCCCACCACTCCTTGGTTTTACCACTGTTCCAAAACCATCTCAAGTTTAATTGCTATAAAATATATATTTAGCCCTCTTGTTAGAACTAATAAAATCTCTTAGTAAAGCTGATGAGTTTCTAAGTCAAAACTATTTATGCAAATGTAGTAGATCATATTGAGTTCCAATAAGCCAAGAATACCAGGCACCGCGGAAGGACTTGGGAGAGAAGGGAGAGGATCTCTACCACGGATGGTGAGAGAAACACAGTAAGGGAACACTGTATCTAAGGAATATGAATTATGAATTTTATTATTTTTATAGGAAAGATGTATTTTAAAATTTTTACTTTGGTATGGTGGTATATATTCAGTATTAAAGTTAAAATGAAGCAACACATGATAGAAAACATTTAAATGAGACCTTTCAAATACATATTGGAGTATGTCCAAATTTTTTTCTCATTAGCTGGACTTAGTTTATAAAATTAACATGCATTCCTCCAGGTATAGAGGGAATAGGAGAGAGAATAAGTAAGCTTGGATTCAGAAAAATGGTGAATGTCCCATGAAGCCCCTGAGTACTTACATTTTCCAAAGTGAGTAAGAAGATATCTTAATCAGTAGCACATATATTCCCTGGACCAAAAATTTTATGTGGAGATATCCCATTACTCTGGAACAGAGTCTGTTTCTTGTTACGCATTAATGAAGCCTGAAAGGAAAGAATAAGGCCCATTGAAGTAGGAGGTAGAGAGAGACTGGCAAAGAGCAATAGGAAGCAAGAGAGTAAGGAGGACCATTTAGCATATGTAATGACTGAGGTTGTCCTAGGTTGCTCAATCAAGGTTTTTCCTAACTGTTAACTGCTGCCCTCCTCCCTGCCTAACAGTATTAAGTGAGGAATCAGTAAAATACTAGCTATGTCCTGGCCAAGAAGTTGGTTTATTATGACCTCTTATTCCTATATTTGTTTTTCTGAGAATTTGCGGTTAACCCTAATAATACCCACCTTCACTTTTTGTATGAAAGGAATTCCCTTTCCATTTGCTGCATACTGGGATTGGAAGGGGGGATTTTGGTAGACACAGTATCTGCCCCATCCCCCACCATGAGGGATGATATAAAGTAGAAAAGAACATTTAGTATTAAGATCAGCTATTTGAGTTCAGTAATGTCTGGTGTCGGTTGTAATTTCCTAAAAATCTTTCAGACAAGAGATCTCTGCACTCATAGCAAAAATTGCTCAAAATTCGTCTATCAATTTTACATCTGTTCAGAACTTCTATAATTGAGTCATTCCTAAGTACCTTCCCAGACCTGTTTTATTTTATTTTATTATTATCATCCACGTCTTTAGTCTTGTGCAGAAATTTTACAGTTAAGAAGAGAGGACAGGGGTAGCAATCACACATGTACTCACTGGGGAAGGACTGAAAATATTTCCCTAAGTCCCTTTAGTAGGGTTGAAACAGATAGATGGCATCTCTGCCTTTTTCCCTCAGGGATTTCTTTTGCTTCAGGGAATGTCAGCTCCTCTCTGATTCAATGGCTCACCTCTAATGTTCTTTGCCATCAGCAGAAAGCTATGCCCCATTGCTTGGCACAGCATTTCCTTCTGTTCTTTGGGTGCTGCTTCTTCCCAGCAGCTGGGATGGCATTTTGCTTTTGTCAGCTTTTTCCTTAAAACTTGTCAAATGGAGTTTAGCTGCCTATCAGAGCAGGAGTGATGTCATTTTATATTCTTGCAGGGGTCTCTAGTCTGGGTTTGGAAAGTTGGAGATGGCTGAGCGTTATTTGAATACTTGTAGCTATGTCAAAGAAGTGCAGGTAAAGACCAGGCAGAATCCTCCCTCAATAGAGGCTAGATCAAAAAATTTCACTCTGTTGACAACTGTAGCATGAAATTTTCTTTCTTGACTTTCATAACAATTTCTTCTTTTTTTCTGTATACAAGAGAAAGTCATATAGTACAATGATTTTCAAATATGTTTTAATTGGATACACAGTAATACAGTTTAGATTACAATAGTACACACACATCTAGTAATGTGTGTGTAACTGAAACAAAAATTTCATGAAACACCTTTACTAATATGAGGCTTTCTGATATTTTTCTGTTTGAGTGTGTTCTATTAAAGACCTGTTTATGACTCACACAACTGATTTCAAAGCCCAATAATGGATTTATACCTACAAATAAAAAGCATTGATCTAGTCTAATAACAATTTAATTAATTATTTTGTATATATTCATCATTTACTCCTTTTCTTAATTAAAAAAATGATTTATTTCAATCTTTGTGAAGACTACTGAACTCTACATTGATACAGTTTAAAATCCAACAACAAAGAAAGATAGTCTTCTATGTTTCCTGTATTTCTTCCGTGTACGAAGGCAGTACGGTGAAGTGAAAGAGCATTGGATTGGGAATGTCAGTCCTGGATCCGACACTGTTTAGCTTCAAGATCTTTAACAAATCTCTTCCCCTCCTTAGGTCTCAATTTCCTGTAATATGTACTGTAATATGAACAGATTAGATTATAGTTAACTTATAAGGCCTCTTTCAGATAGAATCTCTGATTTTATGTCATTTCTTTCAGGGAATTACTATTATGACGATGAGAGATAATATGTGCAATCAATCTATGCAAGATTTTGTGACCCACATTTGTTTATTCCAAGTACTGTATTTTATGCTTACGATACTGTACCAGATAGGTGAGGGGAAAAGAAAATGTAGTGAGTTAATATACTGGCAGAAATAACAATATCCAAGCTCATAGAACTCTGCTTTATAAACCCATGTTGGAAGGACGCCTAAATTTAGATCACAGTCTAAGGTACTAGTTGATTGTTTTTGTGTATCACTTTCTCTATCAGTAAAAATAAAATTTTGGAGATAGAGTCACATAATCATAATGTCATAATGTCAGTTGTAGAAAAGAACTCTGAGATTATTTAATTCAAAGTGCATAGTAATGTGGCCAAGAGTATATCCAGGTTTAACAAAGAAATGCAGAGTAAAACATCAGCATGGAATGGATTTAGTCAGCACAGCAGAGAAAGTCAGAAATTCCCCCTAAGAGGAAAGGGACTTGTTTTTGAAAACTTAATACAAACTCAGTTTTAATGAAGTCATCGACAAGTTGATTTCATAGTTGGAAAGTAAAATTCTTTTGGGGTTTTTGAATGTTTGGGAGAATACTTTGTAAGAAAACTTTGTTTTTTCCTTTAGCCTGAGTCCAAAATAGATGCTTAACTTTAATAATAGGTTTAAAGAGGTGATCTCTTTGTTCCTGAGAGGTCCCCTAGCACTCACAAGCAGAGCTGAAGACTTTATGGTGTCAGTAAGCAATGTGTAAATGAACTTTGTCCCAGCTGTGAAACAGTGAGAAAATTGGTCTGTTATGCCCCATTGGAGGACAGCTCCAAATCAAAGCAATAAACATGTATGGAGGGCTTCCTGAGGGCAGGCACTGAGTGCTGTTATATTTGACATAGGTTTTGTACTTCCTGTGACTCTTTTGTTAGAAAGGATCATTACCAAAGGTTTATAGTTAACATTAGAGATGAGGCACTACTAGGAATTAGCAAGCATGCTGGTTTAATTAGAAGTCAGGGTTTGTCAGCCAAAGTTCTGACACTTTCAATTAGGATTCAAAACCATACCATTTTATTTATTTATTTATGACAAGATAGAGTGTTTAATATGATTGGGAAGAATTTTAACTTCTTGATTACTCATTCTAAAGGAAATAAGTTTATATCAGAAGGAAAAAAGCCTCCTCTGGGAGAAACAAAACCCATAAATTCCTCTTTAAGTTGCATGATTTAACTTGACTAAGTTGCCTAAATTAACCAGTTGTTCTAATATATTGTACACATGACTTCATGATAAAAATATATATGCAATTTGTTTCTGAAAGCTAGAGATTGGGAATCTAGAATCTATTTTCCATAATATAAATTTGCTGGCCCCAGAGCCATTTAGTCTTCTAATTTCTTGGAGATATTTAGTAATATAACAATGCAGCCAGAAAACTATGGTTACTTGCCTGTTTTTGTAATTTAGAAAGCACACCCCTTCATTTATGTACTGTTTTGCTTATACTTGCTTTTGCTCTACAGTGACAACATTGAGTAGTTGCAATACAGGCTGTGTTGCTGCAAAGCCTAAAATAGTTACCATCTGACCCTTTGCAGAAAATTTTTGAAGACCTGGTATAATATATTTTTAAAACAGCATGGAGCAACCAAATCAATCTATTTTTTTATGGCTGGCAATTGAGTTTCCCAGAACCCATACATGTGCTCTAGTCTCTTTCAATTTAAAAAGAAAAAAACTACCACAACCCCTTTGGACCACATTAACCACTTTCCATCCCTAGCTATTGCCCAATTTTGCATTTCCCCTTTATGTGATATGCTTCTTCCTTCCCACCAACTGATTCCTGAAGACCACATACCGACTTCTATTCTTCCACTTCACTGAAACTGTCAAACATCACCAATCCAATGGACATTTAAAAGACTTTATCTTGCATAACCTCCCAGCAGCATTTGATGTTACTTATCACTGTATCCTTGAAATGTTTTTCTTCTTTGACTTCCATGTCATCACTGTACACATTTTTAACACTTTTGTCCTCAATTCCTTTATGAGTTTCTCTTTCTTGCTCTCTTAATTTGATGCTCCTCTGTGTTCTCTCTTTGCATAGGGAATATATGTAAAGGGAAAAAATTGGAGGACGGTCTCATTCAGTCACATAAATTGAATAATTTATCCTAAGGTCCAGATCATATCTCTCTATTTGACAAATTTTCCCAGATATTCTATAGACATATCAAAAACTGAACTCTTTGTCTTTTCCCACCTAAATCTATTTCCTGTCTTATCAGACGGTTTCACCATCCAGCATGAAATATACCTCAGAAATCTTAGAGTTCTTGTCTTCAAATTAGTCTTTCACTCCCTACACTAATTCATTATTACGTCTTATAGATTATAGCTATTCAACCTTATTATCTCTTATATCTGTTCTCACCCATCAATCTCTACTACTATGCCTAGATTAATACAATAGTTTTTAACCATTATCTCTTACTCTAGCATGCCTCCCCTCCAATTCATCCTCTACATGGTTGCAAGAGGGATATTTATAAAAGTCAAACAAAGCCCTCTTAACTTGCCTGTTCACAGGATAATATTCAAACACTGAGATATTACATATATGGCATAGCATTAAAGATTTTACCACCGCATTCCTGTCGAGCTTTACTTTTAACGTATCTCTAGTAGTAGATTATATTATTTATTCCAATAATTTTTACTATTTCCAGTAAGATGATTATGCATCACTGCCCATTGCTGTGTGGTATAATACCACCTTGTGAGAGGAGCATAATACTCCATTGTGAAGTTTGACAATATGACTCACTTGGTCAATGAGATATAAATAAAACTGGCATGATACTTTCAAAATTAATATCTATTGCATTACTTCTCCAGTTCTCTTGCATTTTTCTTTTGCTGTGAAAGCCACTGAGAGTTTGGGATCATTCATAACCATAGCAAAGCTAATTCAACCTCACTTCTCACCATTTTGTCAATGCATCCTAAAGAATTCATAATTTCTGTAACATGTCAAAACCTCCACACCTCTGTGAGTTTTTCCCATTTAAGCATCTTCTCTATAAATTCTGATTTCATTCCCTACTGTCTCCCACTCCTATTGCCACCTCAATTTTATCAAAAAGGTAATGTTGGCCTCCACTAAACCTACTTGTAAACATGCTTATGGAATTTATTAGCAGGAATATACTAATAAAATTATTGTTTAAGAGTCCTTCAGCAGGACACATCTGGCCTTTTAAGATTGTTTCCTGTAAATAAAAATGAAATTTATAGATTTATGGGATGCTGATGGCTGGAGAGTGGAAGATAGTCACATACGCTCCCTCTCTGTGTAATAAATGGAATATAAAAACGGAGAAGTTAAACTTGCATCATACATATAATTAACACACATTTATTACTTTGATAAAAAGTACCTTACTTTGGGAAAAAGGGAGTTTTATGGAAGTTATGTCTGAAATTTTAGGGCCCTTTCAGAGACAAATATTGCTAGATTTGTACTTGCTTTGTGTTAGTGTTCTTTGCTAGTCAGTAAAATTTGGTATTGAGTAGTATCTATGATTCGTGTAAATCCACTTTGACAATTTAACCCTTTGTGAAACTACATTTTCAATGCCCATACCATGTTTTTAAAATAGACCTCAGGAAACATCATCATCATTGTTAGTGCATGATCATATTCATTCATTCATTCATTTAAAACTCAACGATTATGACACTTTATTGTGCTATCAAATATTGTTCATTCTAATTAACTGTATTTTTTGTACCCATTAACCATTCCCACTTTATCGCTTCTTCCCTACTATCCTTCTCAGCTGCTGGTAACCATCATTCTACTCTGTGTATGCATGAGATCGATTGTTTTTAATATTTAGCTCCTACATGTGAATGACAACATGCAAGATTTGTCTTTCTGTTCTTGGCTTATTTCACTTATCATAATGTTCTCCAGTTCCATCCATAATGTTGAAAATGGCAAGATTTCATTCTTTTTGTGGCTATATAATATTCCATTGTGTAAATATATCACAATTTTTTTTAAATTTCAGAATATCATGGGGGCACAAATGTTTTGGTTGCATAAATTGCTTTTGTACCATTTGAGTTAAAGTTATAAGTTATATCTGGGGGACTTATAAAGTTATAAGTTATAAGTTATAAGTCCCCCAGATAGTGTGCATTTTCCCCTTTAGGTGTGTATTTACCCATCTCCTCATCTCCCCTCCCACCTGTTTGATTTCCAATGAATGTTATTTCCATATGTGCATATAAGTGTTGATCGATTAGTTCCAATTTGATGATGAGTACATGTGGTGTATGTTTTTCCATTCTTGTGATAGTTCACTTGGAAGAATTGTCTGCAGTTCCATCCAGGTTAGTTCAAGAGGTATTAGTTTACCATTTTTGTTATGGTTGAGTAGAACTCCATGGCATACATATACCACATTTTATTAATCCACTCATGTATTAACGGCACTTGGGTTGTTGCCACATCTTTGCAATTGTGAATTGTGCTACCATAAACATTTGAGTGCAGGTGTCTTTTTTATAGAATATTTTTTTCCCACAATTTCTTTATCCATTTGTCCACTGATGGATACTTAGATTGATTCTATATCTTGGCTATTGTGAATAGTGCTGCAAAGTTACTATAATCAACAATAACTTAGGGTATACTTTAATATAATTCATTTGAGTTGTATTGGAATGTTCCTAACACAATGTTAAATGCCTGAAATGATGGATAACTCAATTACCTTTATTTGATTAATTCACATTGTATGCCTGTATGAAAACATCACGTGTACTGTATAAATACATACAACTACTATGTTAATAATTTAAAATCAGAAAAAAATTTTAAAATGCAAAAAACAGAAACAACAATGAAAAAACTCAATGAAATCTTGTAAATCCACACAAATGGAAAACTAGAAAATTGGCAGTGATATACGTCTGTCCTTTTGTTCCTCCGTGATTTTCACCTTCTGCCGTACTACCCAAAGTAACTATTGTCTTGAATACTGTGTTGGCTAATCTTGGATTTTTTACTCTAATATGTAATATTTTATACAGTAATTAGTTTGCCAAGCTCTTCAAACAACCTAGCTTTTATTATTAATATGCTTGGAATTCGAATAACTATATAAGTTAATTCAGGATAATTTATATGTTTATTATGATAAGTTACCCATCTCCTTTTATTTGGATCTTCTTTATTGTCATTCAATAAAACATTATGATTTCTTATACACACAGAACTTGTACATCTCTTGTTAGATTTACTTTTAGTTATGTTATAGTTTTGTTACTAATATAAATTGTATCTTATTTTTAAGTGTGTTTTGCTAATAATTTTTAATGATTAGAAATTAATTTGACTTTTGTAGGTAGAACTTATAGCCAGCCACTTATTAAATTACAGTTATTTTTAATAGATTATCAGAATATTTTATATTTTTAAAGAATCAGTATATTCTCTGAAAATAGTGAAAATTGTATTTTCCTTTCCAATTCTTATTTATCTATTTTTCTTGTTATACTTTATAGACTTTCCTGTACAATGTGAATAGAAGCATGTCCTTTGTCCTGTTCCTCATTTTAAAGGTATACTTTTAATATTTCTTGACTTAAGATGATTTTTCTTGATATTCTTTATTGGGTTTTATAGATATCTTTCATCAATTTAAGGAAGTTCCATTCTATTCTAGTTTGATAAAAATTTTTATCATGAATGGTGTTTAGTGTTACAAATATTTTTTCTGTATCTTTTCAGGAGAAATCCAATCTTTTTATGCACTCGTGGATTTTATTTTCAATTTTTACAAAGATATTCATGAGTGAAATTGCTCTATATTTTTATTTTTTCATATTGCCCTTCTCTGGGTTTATATCAAAGTTATAATGACATCATAGAATGATCCGGGAAGAAGTCATTTTATACTTTCTGGAATACAGATTGTATAAGAACAATCTGTCATTGAAAATTTGGTAAAATTCATCTGTAAATTCATCTGAACTTGATGTTTTCTTTGTAGAAAAGTATTTAACTTCTACTTCACTGATCCTAATTGTTATTAGGACAATTCAAGCTTTTTATTTTTTTTGAATCAGTTTTGATAAGATATATTTTTATGATAATTTATTTAATTAAAGTTTTAAAATTATTAGCTTAATGTTATAAATAATATAGTCATTATTTTTTTAAATGTAATGCTTAATCTATAGTTTATCTGACTTTTTGTTCTTGATATAATTTATTTGTGCCTTCTCTTTTTTTTCAATCATGTGAGAAGATTGGCTAGTTTGTTAATCTTTTCAAAGAAATAATTTTTGGCCTTCTTGTTCTTCCTATAACACCTTTGTTAATAATTGATGTAATAATTTGTGTGTTCGACTTTGTAGATAATACATTATGAAACTTTGAATTTTAACTTATTTTTAAGAGTTTTTTATTAGCAGAAAATCAAATTTCTGGCATATTATCTTGAATTTTTGGAAGCTTGATTTTATGATTTGTGTGAGTTATTTCTTTAGTCTTGGGTTATAGTCTTTACTTTTCAGATATGCCCATTTACTATTTCAGTAGAAAGACTGTGATTTTTTCCACAGCATTCTAACTTAGCAGTAATGAAGCAATAAATTAAGTTTCTTCTGTGGTGGGGAGCAATAGAATCTTGCACCCACAGTTTTAAGATTTCGTCTTTCTTCTTCTCCTTTTTTCTTTTTTTTTTAATTTCAGAGTATTACAGGGGTACAAACATTTTGGTTACATGAATTGTTTTTGTATAGTTTGAGTCAACGTTATAAGTGTGCCCATCACCCAGACAGTGTGCATTGTACTGGTTAGGTGTGTATTTACCCATCCCTTCCTCCATCCTCCCACCTGCTTGATTTCCATTGAGTTTTACTACCACATGTGTACATGAGTGTTCATCAGTTAATTCCAATTTAATAGTGAGTACATGTGATGTTTGATTTTCCATTCTTGCAATACTTCACTTAAAAGGATGGTCTCCAGTTCCATCCAGGTTGTTACAAAATGTATTATTAATTCACTATTTTTATGGCTGAGTAGTATTCCATGGTATACATATATCACATTTCATCAATCCACTCATGTATTTTTTTTTCTTTTTTTTTTTTTTTTTTTGGGACAGAGTCTCACTGTGTTGCCCGGGCTAGAGTGAGTGCCATGGCGCCAGCCTAGCTCACAGCAACCTCAAACTCCTGGGCTCAAGCGATCCTCCTGTCTCAGCCTCCCAAGTAGCTGGGACTACAGGCATGCGCCACCATGCCTGGCTAATTTTTTTTTCTATATATTTTTAGTTGTCCAATTAATTTCTTTCTATTTTTAGTAGAGACGGGGTCTCGCTCTTGCTCAGGCTGGTCTCGAACTCCTGAGCTCAAACAATCCGCCCGCCTCGGCCTCCCAGAGAGC
>CAUYSK010114476.1:0-18168 GCA_963575035.1 Avahi laniger
TAAGGAGTTATATAAGAGTGTATTTTGAGTTTTCAAATATAGTCTTTTTTGTTTTTTTTTATTTATTCCAGGGTATTGTGAGGGTACAAACATTACAGTTACACTTTATATCTTTGCCTCACCCAAGTGCGGGTTAAAGGCGTGCCCTTCCCTCCCTTTAGTGCTCCCCGTGTCCTTTAGTTGTGGATTTATCCCCCATCCCCCTAATCCCTGGAGAGTATTTCTGCCATGTGATCACCCTAGTGTTGATCAGTTAGTACCAATTTGATGGCGAGTACAAGTGGAGCCCATTCTTCCGATCTCATGGTGCCTCATTTTGGATAATGGGCTTAAGTTTAATCCAGGAAAGTATAAGAGGTTCTAGATCACTGTCGTTTCTTATGATTGAGTAATATTCCAATGTAAACATATACCAAATTTTAATAATCCACTCATGGATTGACGGGCACTTGGGTTGTTTCCACATTCTTGCAATAGTGAATTGTGCTGCCATAAACATTTGGGTGCAGATGTGTTTATCGTAGAATATAGTCTTTTAATTGTTGATTTTCATCTGAATTATATTGTCAAGTATAGTCTTTATTATATAGAATATTTGACATTTTAGAGATTTGCTTTGTGGCCTATTATGTGATCAATTTTTTATAAGATTTCCTCATGAACTGCAAAAAATTATTGTGTTTTGGGGATACAATGTTCTAAAGATAGATATGTGTATGTTTTGTTAATGTTTTACTTAAATCTTCTGTGGTACAAGATTTTTATTTTTTGTCTGATAGAGAACTGTTAAAATATCCCACTCTGATGTTGTAAATTTGTTAATTCTTCCTTATTATTCTGTCAGTTTTTACTCTACATTGAGATGCTATCATTTGTAGAAAATAAGTTCATACTTGTTAGAACTCCTTGGCGGCATGGTGGATTCTTTTATTATTGCAAAGTGTTCCACTTTATCTCTATCAATAATTTTGCCTTAAATTCTACTTTGTCTCCCATTATCTGTCACAATAGCTATTTGTCCAATACACCTTTCCCCAGCATTTCTAGAATATAAACAGAATATAGCTGCAAAAAAAATAAAAAACAAAAAACCCCTCAGCTAACTGCCCAAGATATTTTTCACTCCAGAGCCAGTATTTGTCCCCCTAGACACAGCATCTTCTTGAGTAATTTTAAGTAATTTCTAAGATTCTTATTGTCAATTAAATTTTAAAACTTCATCATTTAATTTTTTTCTTGTGGTCATACTTTCAATTTCTCAATATACTTATAATCTTGCAATCATTTGCTTATCAGTCTTTCCCCCTGGATTATGAGGACCTCATGGGAAGAAATCTGGCTTTATTCATCTTGGTAGACTCAGTACCTAGTGGATCGATATTTAATAAATATTTACTGAATTAATTGGTGTGTGTAATTTGCATCTTTGTGTCCTAGTTCTCAGCACAGTGCCAATGCCTAATGTTAGTGAAGCTGTATTTCAACTTTTGGAATTCTGCCAATATTCTACAAAAATCATTCATCACTGAGTGGCAAAAATAAAATAAAATAAATTCCATTTTCACAAACTCTGAAATTCTTTTTGTCATACAATATACCATATATAATGTGTGTATGTATCATTAATATGTACACTATATACAAACACATATGTATTAATGTATGTACACATACATACTTTTACCCCTTGTCTAATAGGCTGAAAGATCCTGCTATTTTTGCACCTTTGAAAGATTGCCAGGTCAGGTAGCTTTTTACATTTTTTTAAAACACATTATCATTTTAGAGCAGTTTTAGCATCACAACAAAATTAAGAGGAAGGTACAGAGATTTCACTGTACACCCCCTGCCCCCACACATGGATAGCCGTCCCCATTATCAACATCCTCCACCAGAGTGGTACATTTATTACAATTGATGAACCTACATTGACACATCATAATCTCCCAAAATCCATACTTTAAACTAGGGTTCACTCTTGGTGTTATACATTCAATGGGTTTGGATGCATATACAATTACCTGTATCCATCACTACAGTATACAGTATTTTCACTGCCCTAAAAATCTTCTCCGCTCTGCCTATTGACCACCCCCACCTCAAAACCTGGCAACTACTGATCTTTTTATTGTCTCCAGTTTTGTCTTATCCAGAATGTCATATAGTTGCAACCATACAGTATGTAGCCTTTTCCGACTGCTTCTTTCACTTATTACTATATGCATATAATGTTCCTCTATGACCTTTAATGGCTTGATAGCTCATTTCTCTTTAGCAATGAATAATATTCCATAGATGTACCACAGTTTATCCATTCACCTACTGAAGAACATCCTGGTTGCTCCCATATTTTGGCAGTTATAAATAAAACTAGGACATACATCTGCGTGCAGGTTTTTGTGGACATAAGTTTGCAACTCCTTTTGGGTAAATATCAAGGAGTGCTATTACTGGATCACATGGTAAGAATATATTCAGTCTTATAAGAAACTGTCAAACTGTCTTCCAAAGTGGTTGTACCATTTTGCATTCCAATCAGCAATGAATGAGAGTTCCTGTTGCTCCATAGTCTTGCCAGTATCTGTTGTTGTCAGTGTTCAAGATTTTGGTCATTCTAACAGGTGTGTAGTGGTACCTATTGTAATTTTAATTTGCATTTCCCTGATGACATATGATATGGAGCATCTTTTCATGTGCCCTTTGGCATCTGTATATCTTCTTTGGTGAGGTGTCTTTGGCCCATTTTTTTTCTTCTTTTCTGCATAACTCTGATCAATGGCCCATTTTTTAATCAGGCCGTTTTTTTCTTATTGTTGAGTTTTAAGAATTCTTTGTATGTTTGGACCACAGTTCTTTATCAAATGTGCCTTTTGCAAATATTTTCTCCCTGTCTGTGGCTTACCTTTTCATTCTCTTGACATTGTCTTTTGCAGAGGAGAAGTTTTTAAATTTGATGAAGTCCAGCTTATCAATTATTTCTTTCATGGACCATGCCTTTTGTGTTGTATTTAAAAAGTCATCACCACACTCAAGGTCATCTAGGTTTTCACCTATGTTATCTTCTACAGGTTTTTTAGTTTTTCACTTTACAGTTAGGTCTATGATCCATTTTGAATTAATTTTTGTGAAGGGTGTAAGGTCTGTGTCTGTATTCATTTTTTTGCATGTGGATGTCCATTTGTTTCAGCACCATTTCTCAAAAAGGCTATCTTTGCTCCATCGTATTGCCTTTGCTCCTCTGTCAAACATCAGTTGACTACATTTACGTGGATCCACTTCTAGGCTCTCTATCCTGTTCCATTGATCTATTTGTCTATTCTTTTACCAAGACTACACTGTCTTGATTAGCATACCTTCACAGTAAGTGTTGAAGTTAGGTAGTGTTAGTCCTCCAACTTTCTTCCTCTCCTTCAAGATTGTGTTGGCTATTCTGGGTCTTTTACCTCTCCATGTGCTAGCTTTATTTCCCTTTATTCTTTTCTTTTTCTTTCTTTCTTTCCTTCCCTCCCTTCCTTCTCTCTTTCTTGCCTTTCTTTCCTTTTCTTTCCATAATTGTTTTCTAGGCCCCATGCCGTCTCTCTCTCTTTCAAGACAGGGCCTCCCTCTGTTGCCTGGGCTAGATGCAGTGGTGTCATCATAGCTCACCGAAACCTCAAAGTCCTGGGCTCAAGTGATCCACTTGCCTTAGCCTCCTGAGTAGCTGGGACTATACAGGCATGCGCTACCACACCCAGCTAATTTTTCTACCTTTGTAGAGACAGGGACTTGCTATTTGGCCTCAAGGGATCTTCCTGACTCCTCAAGTGTTGGGAATACAGGCATGAGCCAATGCACTTGGCCCACATAAACTTTAGAATCAGTTTGTGGATATCCACAAAATAACTTGCTGGGATTTTGATTGGGATTGCATCGAATCTATAGATCAAATTGGGAAGAACTGACATCTTGACATTAATGAGTCTATCCACGAACAGGAAATATCGCTCCATTTATTCAGTTCGTCTTTCTTTGATTTTGTTCATTAGAGTTTTGTAGTTTTCCTCATCTAAATCTTATGAATATTTTGTTAGATTTATACCTAAGTATTTCTTTTTTGGGGGTGCTAATGTAAATGGTATTGTGTTTTTTTTGTTTGTTTTTTTGTTTTTTTTTTTGAGACAGAGTCTCACTCTTTTGCCTGGGCTAGAGTGAGTGCCATGGCGTTAGCCTAGCTCACAGCAACCTCAAACTCCTGTGCCCAAGTGATCCTTCTGCCTGAGCCGCCCGAGTAGCTGGGACTACAGGCATGCACCACCATGCCCAGCTAATTTTTTCTATGTATTTTTAGGTGTTCAATTAATTTCTTTCTATTTTTGGTAGAGATGGGGTCTCGCTCTTGCTCAGGCTGGTCTCGAACTCCTGAGCTCAAACAATCCGCCCGCCTCAGCCTCCCAGAGTGCTAGGATTATAGGCGTGAGCCACCGCGCCTGGCCTGGTATTGTGTTTTAAATGTCAAATTCCACTTGTTCATTGGTGGTGAAACCCCAGACTAAATCAGTACTGACCACAAGCAGATAATTATAAGTTCATCTGCAATAACCTTTACTACGGCAGATACTAGAGATATAAAGTGGACGACATGGTTACTGTACCCTAGATACTCTGAAAGAAAAATACATAAGCAAATAAATTTTAATAAGGAATGACAGACACAAAAATAGAAATATGTACAACAGGCACAAATTATACAGAGGAAAGGGCTACTATGTATTGGGAACATCAGAAAAAGCTCTATGTGGGGACTGAATTATAAGCTGAATCTTGCAGTATGAATCAAAGTTTGTCAGGAAAAGAGCATTCCAGAGCAGGGAAGAAGTATGTACAAAGATAGCTGTAGTAGCTAGTCTCCAAAGATGGCTCCCAACATTCATCCCCTTCCTGTATGCTTATACAGTCCCCCTTGGAATCTGCACTGGCGCTGCAATTGCTCGGACCAATAGAATGTGCTGGAAGAGATGTTCTGGGACCTCTCAGCCCAGGGCCTAAGAGAACTGGTAGTTTCCATTTCCTTCCCCTGGGAACACTCTTGAGATGCTCTTTCTTAGAATCCCACCATGTATAAGAAGTCCAAGCCACATGGAGGAGAATCAGCTGAGATCCACCTGATAGTCAGTGCCAACTAAGAGCCATGTAAGTGAACTATTCTGGATGTTTCATTCATTTGTCCTTCAGATGATATCACGTGAACTACTCAGTTGAGCCCACCCAATTCTCAGAATTCTGAGGCAATAAGACGACTGTTTTAAGCTGGTAAGTTTCGAGGTGGTTCCTCATGCAGTAAGAGGGCTCTGTCATGAATGAAAAGGCAGATGACCTGAAGCTCCAGGGGAGCCTCATCAGTGGGCAATACTGCCTGCCTTCCCTTTTTTGCTCCTCCAGTTCTTCCTATAATTTAATTACTCATTCCTTATATTAAATCACTCTTTGCCTGAAATACTTTGAAATGCTTTTGTTTTTCTCGTTAATTATGTGGAAAACATTTTGTTATCATGCATTCCTAGAACAAGAGAATGTGCTATGCTGGGGGAAAGAAAGGTTTTCTGATAATTTCAACCCTTCCAGTTTTAAAATACTGTATTCCTGAGTTTTTCTTAAATGATTCATACATGGACCCTTCTTGTTAAACATTACCATTATTACCACCAACAATTATCTACTGAGTACCTATCTGTTTTGTATTGTAGCTCTAGGAACAGATGGTATGGAACATCAGGGGAAATGAGAGCTAACCACAAGCAGACACTTATAACTTCAACTGTAAAAACCTTTACTATGTCAGTTGCTAAGATACTGAGATGATGACACAGTCTCTGTCCTCTAGAAGCTCCCACTGTAATAGCAATGGATTTGTAAACAAATAGATTATAAGACAGTAAGACAGATTAAAAAATAGCGGTATGTGCCACAGGCATAGATAATCAGAGAAAGGGTGACTACGTATTAAGGTATCAGAGAAAACTTCACATAGGAGCTAAAATTTAAGCTGGATCTTGAAGTATGTTTAGAAGTTTGTCAGGTAAAGAAAGGAAAAAGTCATCCCAGAGTGGGAAGCATATGCAAAGGTAGTAAAAGAGACAGCATTATTTAGCCCAGATTTTAGTACAACTAAGAGAGTGCAGAAAAGCCAAGTTGAATTCTGTTGTGAAAGATACTTCATGTAATACTTAAAAGAGTTTGGACTTTATGCCAAGGAGCAGAGGAGCCTCATATGCACATTTGTATTTCAGAAAAATAACACTGGAGGCAATGTACGAAGAACAGACTAGGACAAGCAGGGACTGGCAGCAAGGCCAGTCAGGCGGCTACCACAAGATTCAGATGAGAACCAGTAAGGCTATGAAGTGAGGATCTGTACTTGCCTAACCTCTAAGGCAGCATGACTAAAACACTGTAAAATAATTCCTATAATAATGCAGTATTTTTTCCAAGGATTATCCTCATATATTGAAAGCTGCTGACATGTCAGTACCATTAAGAACATAATCCTTAATTTCAAAATCCTAAATAATGAGCCACAGCTACTAGATCTTGTTTTCTATAATAGTAAACTTATTACTGGGATATGGAAAACAAGGTCCCTGCAATTAAAAAATGTAATTTGGCCTTTGCTTTTTTGGAGAAAGCCTACTCCAAAAGATTCCAAAATTCTGCAACATTTGGCTAAGGATGAAACTCTCAAAACCTGATGCCAGGTCACATTTTTTCTATAAGCTTTCTTTAGTGAGTATTTTGACCAAAAGAAAGGTCCTGTACAAGCCTATAAAATAAATTAACCTTATGAAATAGCTTCTCATATTCTGTGTAACACTAAGTGAATCATTTAGATAACAGTGGGCAGAAAAAGGAAGCTAAAAATAACAACAGACATTAGCTCTGCTTCCTTAGAGTAAGCTCTACAATTATCTTGCAATAGCACACAATTTTGCAATCCTCAGGTAGGCTATTTTTAAATGACCTTCAAATAAAGGTCACTTATTTCAGTATCCCCATATCTGTCTCAGTATTCCCCAGAGTACTTTCAGGGAAAAATGATCTAGTGGAAGAAAAATAGTCCTTAGAACTACTTATATTGGGGTTCAAATTCTGATGTCTCCACTTGTTAGATGTTATTGTAGTACAGTCATCTCTCAGCAGCTGCAGCACAATGGTTCCAGAATCCCCTGAGGACACCAAAATCCGTGGATGCTCAAGTCCCTTACATAAAATGGCACAGTATTTGCATATAACCTGTGCACATCCTACCATATACTTTAAATCATTTCTAGATTACTTATAATACCTAATACAATGTAAATGATATATAGTTACACTGTAGTTAAAAAAAATGTTATTTTATTGTTGTATTACTGTTTCTTATTGTTTTTTCTCCCCAAATATTTTCAATCCACAGTTGGTTAAATCTGTGGATATGGAACCTGTGGATAGAGAGGGCCAAATGTACTTAATTTCTTTGAACCTTAATTTCCTCATTTGCAACATGTTTATAATAAAGACATCTAATTGTGTAAGGCCTGCTATTATATGTATAATGCAACTGCATATGTAAACGTAACACTATTAACTTCGGAAAACATACTCTATCCTGTGTAATATAAGAAATAAATATTTCTGAAATAAATATCACTGTTATTCTTCATATCTTAACCACACTACTATACCCTACTACATTGGATTCTAGAAGTTTATTAGTGATATAAATATGAAGTTAACAGCATCTTTTATAGGCAAAATAAAAGAAGTAAACTTATTAGAAGGTATTTGCATAACCAGACAATTTTAAGCCTGGTCTATTTTCCTGCAGTAGTCAGAGGATCCTTAAATGCCTTAACAAACATAGTTTCTTTATCTTTTGCTAGATGTATCCTTTCTGGTACTATTTCTCTCCCTCTACCACCAATTCCTAATAAAAATCTCTCACTCACACTAAAAACTTACTCTGGCAATCCCTCTCTTCTCCCTGTCCATGTTAGTGATAAACGCTATTCATATAAAATATACAAAGGCAAGAAACATATAACATGAAATTGAAAGGAAACAGCATGTACTATATTATTCTCCACACTCACTACATATACATAAGATAAGGAGTTTCATAAATTTTTTAAAATTGCATGTTCATTGTCTGTTATTTTTAAGGGTATGCCCGTGTTACCAGTCTTTCAGTCTGGACTATCAACACCTACCCTCACAAAGTTGATGAGCATATCGAATAACACACGTAAAGATCTATTACAAAAGAGTTGGTCTTCTTTGTTCATGTCACATTTATCATATACAGCATGTCCTTGAATAACACTGTGTTGTTATAATGTTGATGAGAAAAAAAAAGAACTTTGGGCTGGGTCACTGTCTGTGGAGCTTGTACATTCTCCCCATGTCTTCATGGGTTTTCCTCGTTGTTCTGGTTTCTTCTCACATTCCAAAGATGTGCATGTTAGGTGAACTGGCAGTCTAAATGGTCTCAATATGAGCGAGTGTGGGTGTGTGCGTGCACCCTGTGATGGAAGGGCATCCTGTCCAGGGCTGGTTCCCATCTTGCTCCCTGAGACGATGGAATAAGCTCTGACCACTTGAGATCCTAAACTGGAATAAGTGGGTTGAGAAATGAATACAAATTATTGTACAATAAAAATCTGTAAACTATTAATTGTACAAATGCACAGCAATAAATGATGCGGTATGAAAGCGCTTTAGAAGGCCGCCATGTTTCTTAATTATTTTTGAACTGCCTGGTGACAGGAGGTGCTCCTTACAATTTTTGCTTTGTAAACCTTTTTTTAGAGATGAAGTCTCACTCTGTTGTTCAGGCTGGAGTGCAGTAGTGCAATCATAGTTCACTATAACCTCGAATTCTTGGGCTCAAGTGATCCTCCTGCCTCAGCTTCCCTAGTAGCTAGGACTACAGGTGTGTGCCACCACATCTATTTAATTGTTTCTAAAATTTTTTGTAGGGACAGTATCTTGCTATGTTGCCCAAGCTGGTCTTGAACTTCTGGCCTCAAGCAATCCTCCCACCCCAGCCTCCAAAGTGGTGGGTCTTTATTTAGAAGTTTGGTGATCTTTTTGTAATCAGAAATATGCTATAGTAACTTAACTCTTGTTTGTATCAATTAGCCTATGTAAAATTGGTTCTATTGTAAGTAATTTCGCTTAAAGTCAGTTTCCAAGAACCTAGCTACATTAACTGAGGACTTACTGTGTTACAAATTGTTTCTCTATGTGTATCCCTACTATACTGCTTTCCCTATTTCAGTTTTCAATATATAAATCTGTTGACTCAAAAATAACAGGCCTATTAGGACTCAAACAGCTATTTGTATGCCCATGTTCACAGCAGCATTATTCATAATAGCCAAAAGGTGGAAGCAACCAAAGTGTCCATCAATGGATGAATGAACAAAATGTGATACATATACATAATGGAATATTACTCTGCCTTTAAAAGGAAGGAAATTCTAGGTCAAGCATGGTGGCTTATGCCTGTAATCCTGGAACTTTGGAAGACTTAGATGGAAGGATTGCTTCAGGCCAGTAGTTTGAGGCTGCAGTGAGTTATGATGACACCATTGTACTACTCTAGCCTGGGCAACAGAGCAAGACCCTGTCTCAGAAAAAAAAAAAAAAAAAGGAAAGAAATTCTGATACATGTTACAACATGAATGAACATTGAAGACATTATAGTAAGTGAAATAAGCATGATTCTGCCTATATGATTCTGCCTACTCTATGAATCTAGAGTAGTCCAATTCATAGAGACAAAAAACAGAATGGTGGTTACCCAAGACTGAGGAGAGAGGGGATAATTGGGAATTATTGTTAAATGGGTACAAAGTTTCCATTGGGAAGATGAAGAATTCTATAGAGGCATGGTTGTGCTGGTTACACAACAATATGAATGTATATCATGCCACAGAATTGAACACTTTAAACTGATTAAGGGGGTAAATTTCATGGTATGTGTATTTAACCACAGTAAAAGGTTTACTTATGCTTATTGAAAATGTACTACACAGTAGTGAGATAGTATATCTGTTTCAAACTGGGTGTGGTTAGCACTGAGGTGGAAAAGCAGTAAGCTAGCAGAGAGATTTGTAACTGGACTGGGCCCTGTGGGGTGAGATCAGCAGATGTGAAGTCAAGAGCCTCCTTTAAGATTTGACTTCCCTGGAAACACATTTCAATCCTGGGCCTACTCTCTCTAAATCACATTTCTTTTTGTCTTTTTCCAGTGACACTGTGCACTGCTTCTAACAGAAGTTCAGTTTCATGGCCATTCCCCGAGTGCCCTGAAGGTAAAACCTAGATGTTTTCTAGGCAGTGGTTTTCAACAGGAGGCGATTTTGTCCCCCTTGGGGACATCTGGCAATGTCTGGAGACAATTTTGGGGTGTCACATTAGGTGTGGGGTGGGGAGGGATGCTACTGGCATCTAGTGGGTACATGCCGAGGATGCTGTTAAAGATCCTACAATGCACAGGATAGCCTCTCACAACAAAAATTAACCAGCCCAAAATGCTAGGTTGAGAAACCCTGTTGTAAGCCTTTACTAAGTTGCTTGATTTATGGCAGAAATTGATCATAAGTTAACTTATGATCCTAAGTTAACTTATGATCATAAGTTAACTTATGATCTAAAAGGCTTCCTCCTTTTAGATCACTGGAACTCAGGAGTTCAAGGCTCAAGTTTGCTATGATTATACCCGTGAATAACCACAGCACTACAGCCTGGGCAACATAGGGAGATCGTATCTCTTGGGGAAAAAAAAGTTTCCTCCTTTTATTCCCTACTTTGTCTTCTCAAGTTTATTTTGATGGATAAGGACTTACGCTGTCATTCTTTTCATGCTGGTCAATCCTACCTATGATACTTTTTTTTATATCCTGAGGCAAGGTGAAAAATAGAGGAGGTGGGATAGGACTTGAGGTGAAGCTACTGGGGACACAGAGAAGGAAAGAAAAAAAATCTAAGTGAAGACAGTGGAAGGCAGTACCTATGCCTTCTGGATTGGATGATTCTTCCTGATGGTCATTTGGATATATATGAGTTAGCTAGACATAATTTAGAGACCTATATGAGGAAATATCAGGCATTTTAATAAGGTTATAACCAAAATTTAAAAATTCAATTAAAAAATTAAACCACAACTAAACATAGTATTTATAAGCTTAACATATTATTTATGATTACCTAAAACTTGCATTTCTTCTGAGAAATAACCTATTGAGTGGATAATAGTAACGCATCAGTAACAAGAATAAATATTTTTGCTTCTATTTTCCTCTTATATGATATTAAATAACAATAGACCTGCTGCAGAATTACAACTCATTTGGTATAATTTAGGTATTTGGAGAAATTCATTAATAGTCTCAGGCTACTATGTCATTAGGGTAATTCATTATTACAGTACACACTAAAATGGTGCCTTCTTATAAACACTTTGGAAAACTGGTTGACAGAAAATACATACTAAAACTAAAAATATGCACACCCCATGACCCAACAATTTCACTCCTAGATATATATTCAACAGAAATGCAAACACTCACCAAAGACACACAAAAGAATATTCTCCACAGCACTATTCATAATAGCCCAGAATTAGTAATTTCTGAAATGACCATTAGTGGAAGAATGGATAATAACTTCTGGATATAATAAAATATGGATAAATAAATGGAACACATTACAGTAATCAGAATGAATGAACTATAAATACATGTAACAATATGGATGAATCTTACTACCTACTTTGGTAGGTTGAATAATGGCCTCCAAAGATATCCAGAGTCCTAATTCCTGGAACCTGTGAATGTCACTCGAGATAGCAAAAGATTTTGCAGATATGATTAAATTAAAGATTTGAGATAGGGAGATTAACTTGATTTATCTGGGTGGGCCCTAAAAGTATAGGCACAGGAAAATCTGACTACAGAAGAAAAGATGATGTAATGACAAAAACAGGCTTTAATCATCAAGAAAGAGGCCACAAGCCCATGAATACAGGGAGTAACTAGAAGCTGAAAAAGGCAATGAACAGATTCTCCCCGCACAACCTCAAGAAGGAACCAACCCTACTGCTGATACCTTGATTTTGGTCCAATGAACTGATTCTGGACTTCTGATCTCCAAGACTATAAGAGAATATATTTGTGTTGTTTTAAATCACTAAGTTTGTGATAATTTGATACAGTGGCAACAGGAAACTAATATATTCACAAAAACTGATGAATGAAAAGAGTATATTATGTATGATTACATTTACATAAAATAAAAACAGGCTAAACTAATCTATGGTTTTAGAAGTTAGGATAGTTGTTACTTTTGGGGAGGAAGAAAATAATGTTAAAATAGGGGCAAGAGGGAGGGCTTCTGTGGAGCTCATATGCTCTGTGTTTTGATCTGAGGGCTGATGACATGAGTTTAATTTGTGAAAATCTTTATCTGTGTACTCTTCTGTGTGTATGGTATATACAGTTTTAAAAATTGGTGTCTTTTCAACACTTATCAATCTGATAATCTGTTGAAAAAGACAGATATATATTCAAGGGGATGGAAAAATACTAAACAATAACTTTATTTCTCAAGAATGCTAAAGATTTTGTTTCTCTCTGCAAAAGACTAAAAAATATTTAACAACTGGAAAAATACTGACTCACAAATGCTAAAAAATAAGCTAAAAGTAAAATACTGCTTAAGTAGCTTTGTTATGCTTCAATCCTAGGACCATGAATTACAAAAACACAAGTAAAGCCACATTTTCTGAAATAACATTAAACAAAGGAGAAAGGCAGGTACTATATGCCAAATGACCAAAATGTCTTTTGCGTCTAACATTCTTTAAACTAGTAAAAATGATAGTAATAGAAATCTGTCTATAGATCATTAAATATAAAAACAATTTATAAAACACATTAGAATTTTATTGCTTGAAGAATACAGCACATGAAATCACAAGAATGTCAAAATAAAAAGTCACTAGGCTTCAAACATATAATACATTATCAGATGCAGTAAAATATTAATTAACCTGAACTCTGCATCAGAAAAAAAAAAGGTGTGGGAAAATATCTAAGTCGTTTACTTAAGAAACAGATATACTTAAAATAGAAAGTATAAGGATGTTACAGTACAAGTTAGAAAAGCCAACATTTATTAACTTATTATTTTTCTAGACTAGACTACCTTTGGTACTTAAACTTCTTGAAAAACAATTCCTCTATCTCATCTAAATGCACTTCAGGGATATGACAGCCATGAAGTAACTTACTTCAACTTAAAACATTCAGCAAAATTAACCTTTTTGTTACACGGGTAGAAGTATATTTAATAAACATATAGTATTTCCCTTTTTCTAAAACTGCAAAATATGATCATTAAGAAATCTAATACTTATAAAAGTTTACTTATTTAGTTCTCCAATTATAATTGGAATCCTGGCAGCCGCAATATATTTTTGGGCTTGGTAAATATAGAAATTTAAATTATTTGGCAATTGACATAGGAATTTTATTACTTCATACCATCTTAAGTGACTTTTTCCTTCTGTTTCCAAAATATAAATACTATGCCATTTCTTCAACACACTGGATTCCTATAATCACTACTATACTTTATTTACTGGAACCAAATTAAAGCTTCTCTCTTTTAACAAGCAGGTTGAAACTATTTATGTTTCATATAGGGCTGATCAGTTATGACACACTTTCTTAAACAAAACCAATCTTTTTTTAAAGCTATCACTCAAGATGAAGGAGACAATGCAATTTCAAAGGTAGTGCTGGACTCTAGGTTATCTAGTCAAGAAAATGTAAAAGTAATGCTAAAAACAAACAATAAGTATAACTACAAGTTAAATTTTAAAAAAAATCCCTCTCTCATAGCAAGCATGCTCATTAACTTTTATTTCTTTCCCCCGGCCAAGGTTTGAGTATTCATGAACCTCAGTTAAACCAGCGGAACCCAAGCAATTGTTTCACAAGTCCCACCTATATATGTGAATAATGTGAGCATGGATGAACTAAGCAAGTAATACTATTAACAATTATTAAATTGTTGTGAAACAGTAAGAATCATGACAGTTCTCAAAAATGGGCAGTCTTTGAAATGTCATAGTGTAGCTCAAGATGAATTATGCCATGATAAAACTTTAGTTTTTACCTCTACACAAAACAATAAACATAACTCACCAAATTTATATAACTAGTATTGAACATACTCCTTCCGAGTTTTGAATGTCTTGTTTTGAGGTTTTCTAAACAAGTATATTTATCTGAGCATATATATTTATTGCATATATATATACACACACACACACTCATTTTTTAAAAGATGAAGTTCAGACACTCCAGAGCTGAACTCTCTTCACCAACCTGATCCAACGTCTACTGCTTAACCTAGTACTCCCTCAATAATTTAAAATTCCCAATTTGTAGTTTAGTTAAAAGGGCAGAGGAAATGCAAATGCAGATTTAGAGCTTCCGTATAAATTTCACTGTATTTTTATAAACTTGAAGTTTTCTGTAACACTGTTTATTGATCAAATAAAGGACTCACTGCTATCTAAAATGTCATAAACACCATTAAAAATCCAAAATTGATATTATACTGAACCTTAAATTTTCAATAGTTCAAAGAGACAGGTTTTACATGTATAACACACAATAGATGAAACTTAACAGCAGATATCCCTAGAATACCAATGGCAAGTCCACCAAGATGCATACAAAATTACAGATAAGCATTTCTTTCACTGTTGTTTTTTTTTTTTTTTTGTGCAAGGAAAAACATTTATAGAGGAAATAGAAACTCAGCTGGTGAATTTCAGATATAATCATCATCTTCTTCATCCTGAGAAGATCCTGCCTGATTGGATGCACTGGCTGAGGCAGCAGCAATCTGGGCTTGTTGGGCAGCTTGCTGCATTTGAAGCCATTCCTGTTGGGCCAATTCTGCTTGTTGCTGTCTAGCCTAAACACCAAAAACACAAAGACAAACAATAACTTTGTTTAAATCCACAATATATATACTTTGGTTAAACTTACACTTTGATTAAGCCAGCTACAGACTTAGTCATTATCAAACTTGGATATTTTGCAACTACTATGTAATTCTCATATATCTAGAGAACATGAACTCCACAAGAAAATATAATTACAGATTGCTTTTCTGTCAACCACACAGGTCTAAGGAGTTTCCTGAGCTTGGTTCTCTACAGATGGTTCTCTTTTATGTCACATAAGTTATGATCTTTGGTTCAATTGAAAAGGTTGACAGAAAAATCAGAATATTCTCTCTTTGGCTCCTTTCCTCTCTTTTCATTTCACTTGATTCTTCTGTCCCCTCAAATTACAATTTTGATGTAAACATTTTCAATCTGAAATTCATTTATGTGGTTTAAAATTTCTCTAGTACAGTACCTTTAACTCTTAGGGAAAAAGTACTCTACATAATGCTTGGTATCTTTCTGGGTTTCAATTAAAATTTCCCACCCTATATATGCATCTCTTTCTCTGGGTCTCATTCCCTCTCTCTATAAATACACACAATGTAAACACATAGAAATCTATATACCCTTCCCATATAAACACTAGTGAAAATGTAACTAGTTAAAACTCATTCGTCTGATATATCCTCTATAAAAGCAACCACAGGATTTTAGAAATGAAAATATGCATACATATGAAATATATGCAACATCTAAGCCTCCTTCTCAATTAAGTTTCACCTGTTAGCAGAAAAACCATACCAAGAAGGGAAAAATGAAACTGCTCTTGAAAAGGTCTTATAATTTCCCACTAGACTCTGACAAAACAATGTTTCTCCCACTTTGCCTTTTCTGATTGTTCTTTAAATCTGGCTCCTACCCTCCTTTATGCATAGCTAATTTCTAGTTATCATTTGAAACGCAAATCAGTTAGTCTTTCTTGACCTTTCTGGCCCAGATTTTGTGCTCTATTTCATATGCCATAATTCTCTATGCATTCCCAAATCTATCTACTTTGATTTATAATTATCTAAGTTTATATATTTTTTTCTCCACCAGACTTGAGAATAGAGATTGTTTTCTTATTCATTGTGGCATTCCTAACACACAGGCCCTCAGTATTTTCTGAATGAATGAATTATGGGAAAATAGTGATGCTCAGCATAACCTCTAATATTAAGATTTTACCTGTACAATCCTCACTTTTATTAATAATCTGTCACAATTTTATTATCCAAACATTTCCAGATGAGAACTCTGTCTAATTAGGTCATTATTTTCCTTAAAAAAAAATCATTTGTTATAAATTAAGTCCAAATTTTTCAGCCTAGAGTTCATGGTCCTCCAAATTATTGCCTACTCCAACCTCTACATAAAATGTTTCCCAAATACACACCATACTTTCTCATCTTCATTACCTTTACTCATGCTGACATTCATTCTATTTGAAATTTCCTGATTGTCAGCCATTAAAATTCCACCTTTCTTTCAAGTCAAAAAGAAATACTATTCTCTCCTCCTGGTATCAGTGTGTAATTAGGAGATAGAAGTAACACTAGTCATGGGAACAGAAAGAACTTAACATAAAGAATTGTTGCTGGGCAGTGGCTCATGCCTGTAATCCCAGCACTTTAGGAAGCTGAGGTGGGAGGATTGCTTGAGGCCAGAAGTTTGAGACCAGCCTGGGCAACATAGCGAGACCTCATCTCTACAAAAAAAAAAAAAATAGAAAAATTAGCTAGGCATGGTGATATGTGCCTGTACTCCTAGTGACTTGAGAGGTGGAGGCAGGAGGATTGATTGCTTGAGGCCAACAATTCAAGGTTGCAGCGAGCTATGATCGCACCACTGCACTCCAACGTGGACAACAGAGCGAGACCTTGTCTCAAAAAAAAAAAGAATTGTTAACCAAATATAAAGCCGGTATTAGGCAACTGAAAAAGTGAGACGAGAACCCTAAGCTACAGGCGCACCCCCAAAATCTGATGTGATGTCTCTGTACTTGGGATCTTTCTCATGAGAGTAGTCAGCTTCATAATACAGTTGTTAGTGTATTTATATCATAACTCCCCTACAAGACACTAACTTTCTTAATGATGTATTCTTCATTATTGTATTAGGTCATTAAATATGAAATGTTCTATTACAAATCAGAAGTACAGTTTATTATACCTCAAATAAGAAGCAGTACAATTAATCAAAGTATCTGCCTAAACTATCGACACAGTTTTGCCATCTTAATGGTAGCATGTTTATGCCAGCAATGAAGAAACCTGCAGAGTGAGTGGTAATGAACTCAAGAAAGGCATTTTTTACAGCTTGTTGAGAACTGAACATATTTCCTTGCAAGAAGTGGTCCAAAAGCCTGGAAGAAGTGGTAGTCAGTTGGTGCAAGGTCTACTGAATACGGTGGAAGACAGAGAGTTTCCAAGTCCAGCTGCTACAGTTTTAGCAGTGCTGTTTGTGCGACATGTGGGTGAGTCTTGTTTTGCAAGAGGATTAGCCTGTCTCTATTGACCAATCTTGGCTGCTGAATTGCAAGCATCCTCATCATTCTGTCCAATTGGTTGCAGTAGACATCTGCTGTAACTGACTGACCGGGTTTCATGAAGCTGTAGTGGATAATACCAGTGCTGGATCACCAAACAGACACCATTAGCTTTTTTGGATGAATATTCGGTTTTGGATTGTGTTTTGGCACTTTGTCTTTATCCAACCAGTGTGCCAAATGCTTTTGATTGTCAAAAAAATTTATTTTTAAGCCAGGCGCGGTGGCTCACGCCTGTAATCCTAGCACTCTGGGAGGCTCAAGTGGGAGGATCACTCAAGGTCAGGAGTTCAAGGCCAGCCTAAGCAAGAGCAAGACCCCGTCTCTACTAAAAAATAGAAAGAAATGATCTGGACAACTAAAAATGTATAGAAAAATTACAAAATTAAAAAATTACCACAGGCATGGTGGCGCATGCCTGTAGTCCCAGCTACTCGGGAGGCTGAGGCAGAAGGATTGCTTGAGCCCAGGAGTTTGAGGTTCCTGTGAGCCAGCCTGATATCACGGCACTCTAGTCCAGGCAACAGAGCAAAGACTCTGTCTCAAAAAAAAAAAAAAAAAAAATCTATTTTTCATCACATGTAGTAATACGGTA
>CAUYSK010114477.1:0-19832 GCA_963575035.1 Avahi laniger
GAGTACATGTGGTGCTTGTCTTTCCATTCTTGGGATACCTCACTTAGCAGAATGCGTTCCAGCTCTATCCAGAAGTATACAAAAGGTGCTATATCACCATTGTTTCTTAAAGCTGAATAATACTCCATGGTATACATATACACATTTTATTAATCCACTCATGTATTGATGGACACTTTGGTTGTTTCCACATCTTTCCAATTGTGAATTGTGCTGCTATAAACATTTGGGTGCAGGTGTCTTTCTTACACAGTATCATTTGTTCTTTTGGGTAGATGCCCAGTAATGGGATTGCTGTTTATTTTATGCATTAGGTTATAATCTAATATAATCATTATTTTGTTGCTGAAAGCGTTTCAGCTTTAGTCACTGGGAGCTCTTTCTGGTTGGCTTCTGATCCTTCTGACATGCCCCAGTGATTTTTTTTTTTTTTTGTCACTTTTCACTTTCTGTCACTACATGATGCTTCAGGCTCATCTTGAATTTTTCCTGTCCCAGTCCTAGAATCAGTTATTTTTCTTAGGAGCCCTGGTTCCCTTTTTATTGGAGAAAGGTATTTAGAAACTAAAATCTGGGCATATGGCTTCTTCATTGCTACTTCAGCGTCACTGCTTCTAGAATCTATCAGTAGACAGAGCTAATAAATGTTACGCATGCATACCCATGTACACACATATGTCTATTTTTCTGTATCTGTATATGTTAAAATAAAAATGGGTTCATATTGATATCTATATCTCTAATCTAGCACTACAAGGTTGATTTTAGCCATTTCGCCTTTCTTATTTGTAACTTCTCTCTCTGGCAATGAGAAACCTGTCTCCCAATATCAATAATTCATTTACTTATGCATTCCACCCTAGTATACACACAAAGTAGTCTCATAATTGTTAACCTGCATTCCTATGAGGAAAAAAAAAATCAACTAGAGAACAGTATCAATGTACAGTTGTTTTTGTAGTTAGCCTTATTCTTTTCAGGTTTTGTCTTTTCAAAATAATGTTTTCCGAAATTACTTAGGCTGGATTCTTCCCGCACATCACCTTCAGTGAGGTTATGTCTTACATTTGTGATTTGGTTAGATACATTTGTCACGGTCTTCACTTCATCTTAGGATACCCGTGTTTGTTGTCTTATTTTTTTATTTGCATGCTGTATAACTCCCTCTTTGTGTTGTACAGATTAGTTAATGGATTTTTACATGTGAGGTAATTTATCAAGTACCACAGACAGTTTTGTTGCCCTCAAAATTTCCTCAGGCAATCACTTGTAGTCAACCCTCCTGCATCTCTAACTGGGGTAATCACTGATCTGTTTCCCATCTCTATGTTTTGGCTTTTCCAGAATTTTGGATACATGGAATCATACAATATTTAGTCATTTGTATCTGCCTTCTTTCACTCAGAAAAATGTATTTAAGACTCAATCATGAGATGCATGAATCAATAGTTCTTTTTTAATATAGATATTTAAGTAGCATTCCATTGTGTAGATAAACCACAGTATGTTCATCTACTTACCGGTTGAAGGTATCATCTTGGTTATTTCCACATTTTGGCAATTAAGGATAAAATTGCTATAAATATTTACATATAGATTTTTGTGTAAAAATAAGTTTTCACTTCCCTCGGTAAATATGTAGGAAAGAGATTGCTGAATCATATAGTTTGTATTTAACTTTATAAGAGTTTTACACAGTTTCTCAAAGTGGCTCTAGCATTTTGAATTCCCATTGGCAGTGAATGAGAATCCCTGTGGTTCTGCATGCTTACCAACATTTGGTACTGTCAGATTTTTAAAAAATATTATCTATTGTAGTAGGTGTGTAGTGATATCTTATTGTGGTTTTAATTTGTATTTCTCTAATGACTAATAATGTTGAACATCTTCTCATATACTTATTAGTCATCCATACATCTTTGGTCAAATTCAGATTTTTACCAAGAAAATTGAGTCTACTTTCTTATTAAGTTTTAAGAGTTCTTTATATATTGTGCATATAAATTCTTTATCAGGTATGTGATTTACAAGTCTGAATTCTATGTTTTCATTCCCTTAAGAGTGTCCTTTCCACAACAATTTTTTAAAATTTTGTTTTAGTTTTTGCTTTTGATTCGCTCATTATAACGGAGAAGGCTGTGATCAGCTAATTAGTTACAACAGAGTATGTACTCTGCAGCAAATGAAAAGCCCCCAAATACATTCCAACATGTATCATAGCTTGGAAGTTTAGACCTTGTATATTTTATTATTCATAATTTCTCATAAACATGTGGCACTTAAAAACTTCATTTTAAGTAAGAGGTTCAGGATTTGGCTTTTTTTTCATTGAAATGTTAAAGTTACATGCTCCTTTCATGTGGTCTGGGGTCAGCCTTCAAAACTCATTAGGTAGCAGAACTGTAGCATTTTATCAACCAACAGTCCTCTGGCACAGAGTTGTCTAAGATGGTAGCCATGGTTCATATGTGACTGTCAAGCACTTGAAATGTGGCTAGTGTGACTCAGGAAATGAGTATTAATTTTAATTAATTTAAATTTAAAAATTGATACTTGACTTAAATATTAAAAAGCTTTTAAATGTGTGCAGGCTAAGTTGGGTTTGTGAATCTACTTTTTCAACTGTAAATTTTATAAAAGCTAAATAAAGATCAAGTATATCCAATAAAAATTTAGCATCTGAACTGAGATGAGCTCTAACTACACACGGGATTTCACAGACCTAGTATAGAAAAGTGAATGTAAAGAGTCTCAATATTTTTTACATTAATAACATGTTGAAATAATTATATTTGAAATACATAGGGTTAAATGAAATATTATATTAAAACCCATTTCACCAGCTTTTTTTACTTTTTTAAAAATGTGGGCACAAAAACAATTTAAATAATGTGTGACTTACATTAAACTTTTATTAGATGGAACTGCTTTAGGAAGTTATACTATATATTAAATTATATTTCGTGTGAAAATGCACTTAGTATTCTGAAACGGGATGTCAATAACCTATCCACCATCACCTCCAACCATCAATGTATAATCAGGCACACCTTCTTGTTTTGTCTTCTGTGGAGAAGGATCAGAGCTCACTAAGTTCCAAGTCACTGGTGACAACTTCATATCCTCAGACAGGAGTTCAGCAAGAAAAAGACTGGGAGAATGGAGAATAAGGCTTGACATGAGATTCTGGGTCTGGCAGTATCAGGTATTATTAAGGAAAATCATCTCCTGATGCCCTAAATATGCCATAAATCGTAGCGATACTTCTGATTACTGAAGGGCTCCAGTTCATGGCTTACTTTCTTCTGAGGAAAAGGGATGGGGTTGCCTTCTTTCTTTCCCATTGACATGAATTTGTACTTACTGTGAACAGTTTATCAGGTTTTCCTCCCTCCTTCCTTTTCGGTAATGTGAAATAGAAAGTAAGAGGTTTACATCTGTGTGAAGACCACTTTTCTTCTCCTTTTTGTTTACCTCATTAAAGTTAATTTAATTATATATATTTATACATATATATGAATAGTTTAGTGGTATAGGTGTTATGTAGCCAAAATTTGAATTCATTTTCAAAAGATAATTAATATAGAAAGAAATTGACTTGAACTTAAGATTATATCACAAACTATGCTTTAAAAAGACATTTCAAGAACTTTTAATACTTTAGCATAAAATTTTGCATATATAATATTTACTTATTTTTCTGGAAAACTAAAGAAGAGTATAGAAATTAAGACTATTAAGTATATGATTTATAAAAATATAATTAAACAATGTGGGTGCATTCTCTTATCATGATAAATATTTATTTTATGCTTTAATTTTGATCTAATGTTAAATTTACAGAAGATCTCTTCATACAAGATATCCTAAAACTATTCTACACCTAGGATGAGTTTTAGCTAATAATTTTCTGAAACAACCTAAATCATCTATTTGTTCTAATTGAACATATTTATCCCACAACCAAGGTAGATTGAGAAAATAAATATATACTTACAGTATAGAGAACATATCATGGGAAGCACATAAACAGTTGTTAAACCAGTCCACTGTATTATTGAATCCTTGAGTTATTACATTCTAAACCTGATGGGAGAAATAAATAATTACATGTTAGTTAAACGTGCTGTACTACATATGTAGCTAAATTACCAAAGAAAGCTAAAAGAAATCATGTATCACACAAACATACATCTTTCTGTGTGCATTATTGTTTCCTTTGCTTATATAAATTTGGAAATTCTTTCAATTTTTAGGAAAGTGCTATGGAATCACTTAAGTTATTTCAGTATGCAATATGTAAAATATTATTTAAAAGAATCAATGCTATAATTGAAACTCTAAGAAAGTGAATATAAGATATTTTGATAACTAAATATATTTCATGGTCTCTATTTTTCATGTTTTCCACATACAGAATAAATTGTGTCCATATCACAAAAAACAAAAACAAACAATAAAATGAACTTCCTAGGCCTGGCGTGATGGCTCATGCCTGTAATCCTAGTGCTCTGGGAGGCCAAAGAGGGAGGATCACTTGAGGTCAGGAGTTCAGGACCAGTATAAGCAAGAGAGAGACCCCAGTCTCTACTAAAAATAGAAAAAATTAGTCAGGCGTGGTGGCAAGTGCCTTTAGTCCGAACTACTAGGGAGTCTGAGACAGGAGGATTGCTTGAGTCCGGGAGTCTGAGGTTGCTATGAGCTAGACTGATGGCATAGCACTCTAGCCTGGGTGACAGAGGGAGACGTTGTCTCAAAAAAAGAAAAAAAATAGTTACTAAATCATCTGGATGTTTATAATTATCTAGATGCTTAGCAAAGATCAAATAATTGTCTAAACATCTTTCATTTTCATGTTGATGTGTGCCAGACAACATACATTCCTGATATAATATGAGGGAAGTATTGTCAAATTTTATTCTATTATTTATGCTATAATGAATAAGGATTAGATTTAACACAAAGTGGCAAACTAACCCACTGGCTTACATCACCCCAATGAAGAACAAGTATCTTTAAACTATGGAAAATTTAAAGTAAAGAGCAGATGTATTAATAATTTCTTCCTTAAGATAATGCCCCCACAACTTTATTGTATGAATTTATTCCCTGTCCTACACTCACCGAGCGCGCGCGCGCACACACACACACACACACACACACACATCTTTTGTTCCAATTTTTTGTCCCCCAAACACCTGAATATTTTTTTTTCCTGGAATCAATAGAGTTTAAAGCAAAATTCAGTCTGATTTCTCTGTGAATTTGCACATAGTCTAGGATGGCGCTTAATAGGAAAACAATTTAACTCTCTACCTAATTTAGTGCTTTCCCCCTTCTACTTTGATATTGAATTCAAACACAATTAAAAGTAGTAAGAAATAGATTTCGTCTTAAAAGTCAAATCTCAGCAAATTATTTTTTTCTCAAATGCGTAAGACATTGTACATGCATTACTTTGTCTATATTTTGTAACATCTGTTTAGTATTTTTGTAAGGGTGTGTGACTGTCCTTTAATCATCAAAGCCTTATTGTAAGGTAGGTTTTATTTTCCTCATTTTACTGAGTTATGATAATTCGTACTACTTGTACCTGTTAAGAAGCCAGAAGGTATTACAGCTGGGGGTCAAATCCCGACCTAACTTCAAAGTGCCTGGTTTTTCTTATCACAGTCTTCACTTGCACATGGCTTCCTGGACATCATTATTTATAAGATTATTCTGCCTAGACATCTAATTTCAAAACTATTATGGCTCCCAAACTAGAAAAAAATAACAAAATATTTTGTAGGATAGATTAAGTTCCTTTGTTGAAACCGTGTATATCTGTGCTTAGGATTGTTAAATGAGTAAAACCACAAACACAGTTATTGGATATAAAGCATGAAAAATATATTGGTTATAATTCTTCACATAGGATCAAAACACTCAATAACTTAATAAAAATAGAGAAGAGGTATTTATACCTATAAAAACTGGCTCCAGAACATCTGTGATTCTTTTTTTTTTTTTTTTTTTTACTGTTTTCTGTCACAGCATCAAGTGCCATTCGTGCTCTCATTGTATCTGTTTTATTTTACCATCCAACATCTGATTTCATGCTTTCAAATGACCTTGGCTGGGAAGTCAGAAAAATCAAACATTTAGAATTCTTTCTGGAATGAGAGCAAATAATGAAGGCCAGCAAGCACCCTGAGTTCTGTTATCTATTTGGTAACTCAGCTTTGCATGTGTGTGTTTTGGGAGAGTGTGTGTAAGCGTGTGTGTGTGTGTGTGTGTGTGTGTGTGTGTGTGTGTGTTTCCCAAATCGTGGCTAGGATTTAATGGGTCACCATGCTGAATAAAGGACACTCAAGTAATAGAGTTACTCTTGTATTGTGCTTATTTTTGTTGATAATGTTTTATCTGAATATAGTTATTATCTCTATTTTCCTTTTTCTATTATATGTAAGGATAAAATCATTCTCTGCCACTTGCTGCATTTGTGTCTAGGTTAGTCAAATAAAGATAGGAAATTTTTGTCTTTGCTTTCATGCATGTCTTTCCCCCTGTAGCAGTCGGGGTATCAGCCTCCCATGGGGTAGAGATAGGAAAGGAACAGTCAGTTTCTGTTATTTAAAAACATGATTTTGATGTATGGTTTAAAGACAGTCAGTTTTAGAAAGCCCTTCAGTTCCTTCTTACCGTATCAAGAACAGGCTTAGGGGATTAGTCTATTATTTGGATGTTTTGCCAAGATCCAGAGATTTAATAATTTAAAGATGAAACATTTATGATTCACTAAGTGTTATTACGTTTCATCTTGAAGTTTGTCAACTAACACAAATGACTGAGTTTGCATGCAATTTTATTTAAAAGGTTTAAAATCATGTAGAAAGAGAAAAAAACTCCTCTTCATCTATTCCTTTGAGAAACATCAAAAGAGGTGGCTAGAAAGATCACAGTGGAAGAGGCAAGTGGCTGTCTCAGCTCTTGTTTTCTCCTCCCAGCTCCTTGAGGTCAAGCCTCTGGAGGGAACAGCTTTAGAAATTCCATATTGAGGGGATTCTCAGGGTTATGGTTTACAATTTTTGGAGGAGATTACTGTGCTGAGAAATCCCATGCCAACATGCAGTGACCCTAGAAGTTAAGAGGGTTCCGTGGCTTGACAGACGCAGTTTGCAATCCCAATTTCCCCTTGGCTTTTATGTGGCGTGGATAATGAGTTGAGGGAGAAAATAAGAGCAAAATGGCTCAGTCACTGGTTTGTGAGGTTCTCAGTTTTAACAATGCATTGAAAGAGGAAGCAGCAGAGACTCTGAGGATTCTTATCGCCAAGATCCATGGCAGACTGAATTCACAGGGCCACTAGGCAGAGACAGAGCTGAGAAAGAACTGACTGTGAGAATGTCAGCAGCCTCTTGGTGGCTCACCACAATGGGACTGGATAGGTCCACTGAAGGGAGTCTGCAAGGGAAAGCAGACTTCATGAGGAAGGTCATGTTTGAGCTGAAGATAAAGACTCAACCTCGTGTTCAAGACTTGCATTGCAAGGAGAGGAGGCACTAGGTGCAAAGCACCACCAGGACAGGAGCAAGCAATGCATGTTCAAGGACAATCCTAGTATACCTGTAGTTGTGGAGACCCAGGACATCCTGGTGGGGGGAGGTGGAAGCTAGATAGGCAGGTCATGTTGGGCTTCAAAGGCCATTGTAAGGAGTTCAGAGTTCGTTTATAGTACAACGGATGTGGGGGGGGGGATGTTTGACTAAGGGGCTAGCATGAGCTAATTAAAAATTTAAAGGATTACTTCAAGTGTTCTGTTGATTTTAGAGGGACAAACCTGAAAGCAGTAGCCAGTTCAAAGGCTATTGTGGTAGTTGAGTTGAGAGACAATGGTGGTTGTTAAGTTTGATGGAAAGAAGTGTTTGGATTTGGGATACATTTGAATAAAGCATAAAATCCAATTCAGTAATTCCATCATTTCACAAACACGAATGCAACTTTGAGCCATAATTATAGGGCAGGTTATTTTATTTTTTTCTGTAGAAAAGGGTCAATTTAAATAATGAACATTAGAAATTTTTACAGGATGTTTCAGTAGATTTAGGTAAAATTCATTGAAAGAGAAAAATATGGAGGCACATTCCTTTTATATAATTGTTTTCAGATACTTTTGAACCAGTTAATTAAAGATAGCGCAAGTGATTAAGATAAACATGGTATGATCTATAAATAAAAGGAACAGGGAAATAGCTGCATGAGCACTACTCTGCTTACAAAGAAGAAACTGTAGAGGACTATGAATGATGTTGTTAGAAATATCTCAGATGTAGTCAAAACTGAATTCCATTAATAGGAGCAAGTTTCTTAATTCACCAGATGTAATTATAGGACATTGAATTTTGAACAAATAACAGCAATTACTTTATGCCATTTATAAATGAGATTTGTTGCCAGAAGAGGTCATGTTGCCAACTCCTGTGGCTGTACTTTAAATAGAATTTTATGACTTCAGAGTTACTAGACAGGGTCTTTAAGCCTTCTTTAATTCACCATACATTTTTTAAATGGCTTCTATGTAATAGAGAGCTGCTAGGTGCTATGGCTACAAGGGTTCCTAACACACTCACCCTGCCCTTGAAAGGTTCACCATCTCAAGGAGGAAGTGGAAAAAGAGAACCGAGGACCGCTGTACAAAATGTCTGGCTGGGGGCACAAATGTAGCGGCATTCCATTTTATTCAGTGGAAACTTAATAGAAAATAGGCTGTGCAAAGCTAATGTTGAATGATGACTCGGCAATGCAGCATGAACATAGATAAGCAGGAAAGGGATAATGCAGTTTGGGGCTACAAAGTAACCTGGCTTTAGTGGAACCGAGTGACCGGGAGTGGAGTAAGGAGCGTGCAGGCGGCAGGGGAGGTGAGCAGGGGCCCAGACCTTGGAGGGTCCCTTGGTCATGCTGACAGTGGAAACCTCATTAGCACTAATAATAATAATATCTAGTAATAAAAGAGTGCTCACTATATATAGCAGCGTTTTAAGGATTTTATACATACATGTTCTCATGCAATCCTATCCACAAGCTCATGAGGTATTATTATTCCAGTTTTAGAGATGTAGAATATGAAGCACAAAGAGGTTAAACAGGTTTTTCAAGGTCATCCAGCTCCTAAGGGGTGCAGGTGGCCTCAAACTCAGACAGATTGATTCCAGAGCCCCATTCTTGGTGCCACATGTCTGCCTCACGTGATCAGCGTGGGGTGATTTGACCCTAAGGGATTCCTTTTGCATAATGTATATGAAAAATAAAATTTTTCAGCCCTCACAGTACAAAATTATTGGTTTACTCTTTCTGTTAAGTAGCAATGGAAATAAGAATCCTGGATCTAAAAGCACAAAGCCAGGTGAGAAGGAAAAGGGGGAATGGAAGGAAATAATGAATGTTTCCTGAGTATTTTACTATGGGACAAATTCTGGGCTACATGGCTTAAAGGTCATCTCACTTGATCTCACTTGATACTGATCGCTGCAGTACCTGAACAAAAAAAAAGCAGTGGCTACGGGAAAGCAGATGATTCGTGCTTGCTTCTGTAGTACCTTGTTTATTTTCACTATCTGGAATCTTTTACAGGTTGGGTTTTCTTCTTCCTCCTTTCCCTTTTAGCTGGCTTAGATGATCTGTCTTGACCCTTATAGTTAAAGTGAATAGGCTACAGATCCTTGTGAACTGGTGAGAACAGAATTGGAGGTTGTGAAGAAAGTTAGCCCTGAATGACGCAGAGTTTCTAGAGGAGACAGATAATTAGTGGCACTTAGGACTACTGGCAAATATCAATGTCTTGAGGACTTAAAATATGCGTGGAATACAATTTAGTAACTGTTATAATAGATGCTTGAAATTGATTTGCCCAAATTCATATATATATACATATATTTTATCAGTAGGAATATTTTTCAACACACACTTTTTGGGGAAGGGAGGTCTGCTTTGTTCTCTTAAAACTTGCAGAACACTTCAGGGCAAACTCTAGAGCTTCTCTCCCCTGGGGCTTTAAGTATTTCTGAAATCTTCGTGGTGCATTATTCCTGGATTGTCCATTTTATTCAAAGATTTGAGGAGAAGAAATGTATTCTAAAATAGAGATATAGTATATTATAAATAAAATCTAGAATTTACATACATTTTTAAAGACTCATTTATTTAACCAAAAGATTTATTGAATCCCTAACTGTGAGAGGTGTTGCTCTGGGACTAAGGCAGTTGTTCCCACACATTTATGGTTATCTTATGCTGGTTAGTAAAAAAAAGAAAATACATGTGTTTTAACACGTGTATAGAGAATATTTTTATGGAATACAGTTGCTTTCAGATGCTACAGAAAAATTGACCTTGAATATTTTGGTTTAGACCAGAGGTTTGCAAACATGTGCACTGAAGAGCCCAGGTGTAAATATTTTAGGCACTGCAAACCAAGAGGCAAAAATAAGGATGTTCTATAGGTACCCATATATTATACAGTTTCTGCCAGACCTACCACACTTATTGTAGAGTGAAGGTAGATGTAAATAACGTACTGTAGTTTACCAAATTCTATTTTAGATCACAATATTTTATTATTTCATTTTATTCTTTTAGAGATGGAGGGTCTTGCTTTCTCACCAAGGCTGGAGTGCAGTGGCCTGATCATAGCTCACTGCAACCTCAAACCCCTGGCCTCAAGCAATCCTTCCACTTTGGCCTCCCGAAGTGCTGGAATTACAAGCATGTGCCCCACACTCAGGTCAAATATTTTTATTTTTAAATTTCACTGAGATATAGATGTAAAAATGGTTTGATATTTTGTGTTTTTCAATTACATTAATAAAAGTTAAGCATTCCATCTCTTTTTCTTTTTTTCTCTAGCTCTAAGGGGATCTTGGAATAATTAATCCAATGAATAATAAACCCTGACTTTTGATGCAGCAGGCCTGGGAGAGACAGACCCGTCAGTAACCCCAGAGCTTCCAGTGGACATGGTAAGGGTTGAGCTGAGCTCTAGGTGCTGCTCTCAACAATTGCAGTGCACTTGTCGCTTGTTCAGATGAACAAGTTGCTGTTGTGATTTCTGACCCTACATGTCAAGGCCCTCTCTGGAAGAAGGATCTGAAGACAGGAGACAGGAGGTAAAGTCAGACAAAGATTGTGACACTTGTATCCATCATCATCATCTAGAGGGAGATATCTCCTGGAACCTCCTGGGGTGGGAAAAAAAGCCAGGAACAGACAGTTGGTGACACTTCTTACTTCTTTATAATTATTATTTTTTGTTCATGGAAATAACAATAAAAAATTGGACACTTCCTTTTGTAGGCAGCTGCTTTTAAAAGTGTTCAGTGAGGTTGAGCCTTGTAGACGGGATAAGGCAAGATTTTTGATAATTTACTGCACTCCTACCAACACCACTTTCTCCCCGTTCTTCTGAAAAAATTGGAGAAGGCACTGAGAAGATGGAAAGAAGGGAGGGAGGAAGGGAGGGAGGGAGGGAGGGAGGGAGGGTGGGAGGAAAGAGAAGTCTGGGACTATTTCTATTGGACTCACTGACACTGAAGTAGTTTCACGCATGCTGCCTGTTATCTTTGACCAGGTTCCCAGGTCTCTGTGGATAGTGGAAGGCAGTTCAGGCTTTCCTTCTTCTCTTGACCTGTGGACAACTTCCTCTAGAAGAAGCTGACAATCACTGAACTGGTTCTTCCTGTGTACTACAGAGCCTAGAGATCACCAGTGTTGAAAAGGCTAGGATCCACTGGTTTGTTCCCTTTAATAACCGGGTTCTCAAACTTATAATAGGCATAAGAATCATCTGATGGCTTATTAAAAACATAAATTCATGGAGTGTATTTCCAGAGATGCTGATAAATATGTATGGAGTAATATCCAGAATTTCCATATTTAAAAAGTCCCCTACCTTTCAGAGGGCTTTGTTGTAGATGTTTGGGGACCATGCTGAGGAAAACAACAGATGATTTTAGAGTGTTCAAAACAGTTGAATAAATGGAATTATAAAAACTCATGTCATTATTTAAATAACTATCAAAATTTTTCTTGAGTATAAATTAATTGCATGAAAATAAATGTTTCACTGTAAATTTTAATTATAAAACTTAAGTTATAGCTTTTTCATTTAGACCAAAATCTCCTGGGAAATCAATAATCCAAATAATAAAATTTAGTATAGTATGTTTTTTGTAATCGACAAAGAAGAAATGCTAATCCTGAAACAATGTTAACCAGATATTTTATATCATGGTAACTTAATTTAAAATAATGCATTTCTTTTTTACTAAAGTTATATTTATGAAAGATTTTTAAAAACTGAAATTTCTAATACAATTTTCCCCAAACAAATAATGAATGTTCCAAGAAAGAAAAAGAGTCCATTCCAATTTTATCTGCCATTTCTGCATTAAATATAATAGTTTGAGCTGTGTATTGATGGAATGTGATTTACAAATAAATTGAATTATTATAAACATGAAATATGTGATATTGTTCAGAATAAAGTGGTAATCTGATTTACTGCATGCAAAGAAAAGCATTTTGTTTAAAAATAGATTTATCTCCTCTTGAATCATTTTAAAACTTGAATTTCAGGATTTGAATAGCCTAAATAAAAGTACCACATTCTTCTGAACTTAACTCTTCCCTGGGTGAGTGTTCTACCGTTGTGAATGGATATTGACTCTCCTAAGCAAGCACTGAAGAACCCAGATTACCTGATATAAACCCAAACCTACATTACCTGATATAAACATCTCAAAGGCTCTTTTACTTGGTTTTATCTGCTCTTCTAATTCAAATTTAGGAAATATTTTGAAAAAAATAAAATCTGTGCCTACCAAAATCATTTACATATGTGTAGCTTTCTGTTGCCAAAATTTTTGCATCAGTGTCCTTCATATTTTTCATGTGTCCTTCATATATGGGCCATATATAGGAAATATGCAGCTCTAAATCCATGTTAACATGAAACTATTAAAATAAACTATGAAACTGTGATTGATATAATTTGGTCCAAAAATATTTAAATATTTACCATAAAAGTGAAAACATAACTAAAGGAAAAGGAAATAAAATACATAATCTAAATTTTCTGCATAAGTATCCTTTTCATTTTGTAGGTGATCCACTCTGGTGAGTGTATAGAGAGATATAACCTCAGCTTTGGGTTTACTAAAGGTAGGGAGTTGGAAGCTCTGGACAGAAAGCAAGTACCAGAATGCTCTGATCCCTACCAGTGTATTCATTATTTGATACCTTTGTGTTACAAAGTCCTTCTTTAGAAATGCAAAGTAACTCTAGTGTTATTCTGACTTTTACATAAATTGATTTAATTGCATAACCTGGTTGTTCTTCTGAATACCTAGCTGAGATTAGCCCCCTGTCATGCATTAAATTATGGTCCCCCCTGAAGACACGTTGAGGTTTTAAACCTGTAAATGGAAAGTTATTTGGAAATAGGGTCTTTGCAGATGTAATTAAGATGGGTATGTCAATTAGCTTGATTGTGGTAATTATTTCACAATGCATATGTATATCAAAACCACACTATACATCTTAAATATATACAATTTTTATTCAAGTGTACCTCAATAAATCTGGGGGAAAAAAGATGAGGTTGCACTGGATTAGGATAGGTCCTCAATCCAGTGACTGGTGTTACAAGGAGAGATTTGGAGACACAGAAAGAAGGCCATTTGAAGACAGAGACAAAAATTGGAGTTATTCTGCCCCCAAGAAACGTCAAGGATTGCTGGCAACCACAAGAAGCTAGAAGCGTCAGGAAAAGATCCTTCCTGGAGCCTTTGGATGGAGCCTGCTGACACCTTCGTTTTGGACTTCTAACCTCCAGAATTGTGAGAGAATACATTTCTGTTGTTTTAAGCCACCCAGTTTGTGTTTATTACAGCAGCCCTAGGAAATTAATACACCCCTCATAGATTTAATTTAATTTGGATAAGGAGAGTAGTTGGGGTAATGGTGGGATATTGCAGTGTTTTCTTCTTGCATAAAAAGAAGGCAGCATGTAAATTCTGTTTCCACCTGGGAGGTGGAAATTGAGGGCAAAGAGGAAGAAGGAAAGTGTCTAAAAATACATCCATAGATATTTGTCCTGACTGAACTTAAATCATCTTAAATAATGCTATTGGATGATTATATTTTTTAAAATATTCACTGGCCTCCTCTTCTGCTCTTCATTCAAGGGTTAATATTTGTCCATTCTTTGTTCACTGCCGTAGCTGATGCTGCATGGCTGGAGGTCTGTAGCCTCTGTGTCACTTCTTGGCTGTTATTTTCCAATAGCCCAAAGCCTTAGGGGGACAAGAAGGAATCTAGTCCTGCATGCTACTTTCTGAGCCTTGATCACTCAGTTCTAGTCACTCTGGCCTTTTGTCAGCTCCCCAACTTGCTTTCCCATCTCCATACGTAATGTCTGTTGGCTCGGGCAGCATGTCATACATTCTAGTGCAGCTGGATGCATGGCAGGGATATAAGGTTAAACTATTCTCCCTGATATAATGGGAAGATGTTTTCCCTTCAAATCTGGTATACGGTGGAGGGATGTGGAGGAGGGGGAAACACACAATTTCTAAGTGTTATTTGACGTGGGTATCACACCCAACTACATCTATAGGTTAAGATTTAACTGACCTGGTCTTCAAATTCAATGAATCATATGCAACTATAAGTCAAGTTATAAAATTAAGGCTGTTCATATACACAGCTCTAAGGTAAGATGACTGTTGTAGCAAAATGTGTGTCCAAAGGGTACTTACAGCTCATTTGGGGCAGCTTTGAGAGAAAAAATTTACAATGTCTCTTAAAGAGAAACACCTGATCATAAAAACATTATTGGCCAAAATACCCCCAAACAACGACAGATCCTAGGCTCAAATAAAAGGAAAAGAAAGTAAGCAAGCATTAAAAAGTCGTCTCAGTAAGAAATGAAACATCCTATCAGCTGATTCTGTTTAATGAATGGCTGTGGCCTAATAATCAGTTCTTTTAAAATTTAGGTGAATTTAATGCTTTATATATAAAATTTCTGATATATACTTTGTTTAGGATATATGTCATCCTTTGAATATCCATGATTCATTAGCACACATCATTTTCAAGAAGCATACAATGACCCCTGCAAGAACACTGTTACCTACTTCTATGGACAGATGTGATATTAGAAAACTTCTATTTGACTACAACTGTCATGACAAATCACGAAAGCGTTATTGTGTTTTACTGAAACTCCCAGTGACGACCTTTTGAAATTTTACACACGTATTTTCCCCCAAACACACATGTACGCACACACACATCTCTATATATGATATCAAATGAACTGAAATAGTTATTTATTAGCCAAATACATCTTCATATACAAACTTTTTCTGTTCACCATAGGTTAAAAAGATCTGAGTACCTAGTGACATTGATCAGGTAGAATAGGAGAATGTGAAAAGTGTTAGGCTTAAAGAATTCACCCTCCCCAAACTTCCATGCAAACCTCCTATAAAACCCACCTGACTCCTCTCCCCAGGGGTGTATTAAGCACTGTAGCCTCTGCCAGACCGCTAGGGAGATAAAGGAATGAAATGTGAAAGGGGAACTTATTTTCCTTATTCCTCACAGTTGTTTGAAAAGAATTTATTTACTCCTCCCAGAAAAACCCTCTATAAAACCCAGGGCTCTCCCCTTTTTTCTTGTGGATGCCTTTTTTGGCCTCCACCCATCTGTACCCAGATCCTCAAAGTAAATAGCATTTCGCTACACATGAGGCTTCATGTGTCTCTCTCTTGGCTCCGGACCTAACATTTCGTGCCAAAACTCAGGAGGACACACCGGGTGGGCACAACCTCCAGGACTCTCGCAGGCAAGGCTTGCAATCGGGGAAGCAGTATTCCCGAATCCTGCCTTCTTATGAGTCCCTGGGTCATCAGTAAGGTTTCCACGAATCTTTCCTGAGCTGTGATCCTGGAGTGTAGGCAGAGCATTCTAGCTCTGCCGAGGTAACGTAATTGTCCACTCGGACCCTCCTGAACCAAGCTGAGAAGCAGACACCGGGACTCAGATCTTCCTTGCTGACCTCCAAAATCTACACCCTGAGATATCCTGTTCCTGGTGAGTAGGGAGCTCACAAGCTTGTTCTCGTTTCCCAATCCCTCTTGTTCTCATTTCCTGTTTACTCATCTTGACTGGAAAAGTCCTACAGGTAAGCTGGAGGACCCTTGGTCCCTAGGGCCTTCGTTGGAAACAGGGACACCTGTTCCGACTCATCTAGTGCTAGTCACTCGCTTATCACTCCCGTGCCATTCCCTCGTTCTAGGGACACCTAGAATTGAATAGAATTGGCCCCGTGTGACCCCCACTCTTTCCAGGAATATGGGAAACTCTCAGTCTACTCCTCCTAAAACTACCCATTTAGGAAGCCTCCTACGAGGTCTCATTATAATTTCTGGCATATAGTCCGAGATTCCCTTTGTCCAAGCCTTTGTGCTTTCCACTCTCAACCCTCACTCCGTACGAGCTGTAATCCAGCCCAAATCTTCCTACTAAACATCTACCCTGTCCTCTTCCCAGCCCCCCACTACACGCTTTCATTCTGCTCAAGTCCCAGGGCCCCAGGCAGAAGGCATCATGTGGGTGCATGTCCCTTTTATTTATCTCAATCCTGTGATGTGACTTGGCATGACCTCTACATCATTCTACCCTCTGAGAAGGAAAGGGTTTAGCTTAATGCCCAGGTACATGGCGATGAAATCCATAGACATACACCTGCCCAGCCAGTAGGGTATAGTCACAGTCCGTAGAACAGACCCATTACGGGATTGTTAAGTGGGAACCCCTGAGGCAACTTTATTCCTCAATATGCATTTTATCTTCCAGCCCATGTCTGACATCAGGTGCAAGCTCCAAAAATTAGACGAAGGGCCTCAATCCCCACAAAACGATCTCCTAAACCTGGCCTTCAAGGTCTTTAATAACCAAGATGGGGAGAGGCAAAGGAAAAAGAGTGGAACTGTCAACAGCCCCAGAAAAACAGAAAATGCTTTTCTTTTTTCTTTTTTTTTTTTTTTCCAGAAAATGCTTTTCAAATAGTGGTTGTACCAGCAAAGAGTTTTTCCAGAGAGTTACTCAAAAAGGCCTCAGGCAAGCAGACAACAAGGCCACACCCTTATATGGGAACTGAGCCCTGCTTCCACTGCCACTCTGGGTCTCTAGAGTGAACACGCCCTATTAAATGGGCTGTACCAGGACCGTGACCCTCTGACAAAACAAGGGCACTGGAAGAGTGAGTGCTCTTCCTAAAATGGCAGGTTGCACTTGGGTTCTGGAACTGATTGTCCCACCCTAAAGGGGCATCCTCCATACCCACAGACCCTCTGAAACTGCTTCAGTCTGACAGACATGTCAGACTTCAGAACAGACTGAACTTTGACACATGGGAATGGCCGAGTCTTAGGTAATTCCCTGGCACGTGTAAGAACTAATGCTGGAGTCATGCGCTCTACTCTTCTGAATTTTCAGGGCCTCTGTTTCCCTCTCCTACCCCCATCTTCAGAGTAAAAGGTAAAATACAAATCCCCTGTGTATTCCACAGCTTTTCTCTTCGCTGGAAGATAAAGCATTTGCCCATCCCTTTTTTGTGCTTCCCAATTACCCCCACTGGGAAAAGATCTTATGGCTTCCTTCCTCTGACTTATGGGAAAAACTTAACTAGAACTTTACATACAATGTTTTCCTTGATATGCTCTGAGCTTTCAAACTATAGAACTTTCTGCCTTTTTTCACCTAAAATTATCTCCTTCTATATGTCTATTTGTTTGTGTGTCCATATATGTCATGTATGTATATAATGTTTCCCCACCAAAATATGTAAAAGAGCTCTAATTAATAGGCTTATATCAAATATTTCATTAAAAACAAAATAGAAAGTAACTTATAAGTAAGAGAAAGAGATGTAAAAAGGCAATTTTTTTGGAAATTGTGGAATTTTTGTGGAAATATATTTTGGTAAGAAAGGATCTTGTATGGAATTTTTTTTGTCCTAAAATGCCTGGTTTGGTCCGGGTCATCGCCTGGGAAGATCCAGCTCCAGTGTATATCAGTTGTTTGGCCCTGTGGTCTGAGTTGTCACCTGGGGAGACCCAACTCTGACATATCCCCGTTTGGCCAGGAAATGAAAAAGTTAGGACAAAACAGAAAGTTTTAGATATGTTTTGTAGATGGTCTGTTCAGGTTGGGATAAAGTTTATAAAGGAAATTTATGAAGGAATTTAGTATGTGATCCAATTGGCTATAATTAGAAAGCAAATTATGGTTATGACTTTTTATTTAAAACATTATTAATTCTCTTGCTTTACTTTCAAAAGCCATAGAAGTAGTATTAAGTAAATAATAAAGTTATCTACAGAATTTAAACTATTAAATTCCAGCTGGCCCAACCTTACTCATCCTCTCCAGGCCTGAGGGCTGTTGCAAACAACACGAGCATATGCAATTGTAAAGACTGATTTCAAGAAATGGAATTAGGAAGTTCATCCCCTTGTCTTCCTCCACCACCCCCACCTGGCGCCTACCTGCCAGCAATGAGATGCACTAGTGGCTTCTTAAAGGGACCAGAACACCTATAGCCTAAAAGACTGGATTTTACTCAAGGATTTCCCAGAACAAATTGGATCTCCTTCAGCTTTTAAATAATTCTCTCACTGCTTCCACCACTACTGCTGAACTTCTGGGAATCCCGGCTGAGAGTCATCTCTCTTGACTCAAACCTACAGGTGCTACAGGACCTGCTTCCCCCATGGCGAGGTCCCTGAAAGTCCAGCCCGTCAGGGAATACCAGGCTCTGATAATATGCTGTGGTATACATGGCTCCTTATCGTGCTTTGCCTACTGTATACTTCTCGTGTCTCTCCCGTGAAACCCCATCCGGCCTCTATTCTAACTTTGAGACCATCCATTTGCAACACTCTCCTTTTTAATAATTTAAATGACCTCCATAAAAGATCTCTACGCCCTTTCTTAGCGGAAAGTAGCTACAGAAGAAAGATCTCTGCCCATTTTTCCAACTTCTGAGTTCATTTTAAATAGAAATTTAATTTTAACAACAGAAAAGGGGAATGCTAGGGCAGCCTTGAATCTCCTAATTTTCTAATAACAGCTTAAAGGCCAATCTTGAGCTCTCCCTACTCTTTGCTGCTAGTTTCTGTCCCAAATGAGCAAGCAACTTGCTGGGAAAGACAATGCCTGCTTTCCAATCTTTCTAATTTTCAATTTTTTCCCTTTTTCATACCTTGCCCTTCCTTTTCTTACGTGTATATAATAAAAAGGGTGGAATGTTAGGCTTAAAGAATTCACCTTCCCCAAGCTTCCATCCAAACCTCCTATTAAACTCCCCTCTTCCTAGGGGTGCATTAGGCCCCATAGTCTTTGACAGACTCTTAGGGAGATAAAGGAATGAGATGCAAGAGGCGAACTTACTTTCCTTATCCCCCCTGATAAGGACTAACTTATCCCTCCTGGTTGTTTCCTAGGGAAATAATGGAATGCTAGAGGGAAACTTCCTTTCCTCATCTCTCCTGATAAGGAGGACACTTATCCCTCCGGGTTGTTTCCTAGGGAGATAAAGGAATGGCATGCAAGAGGGGAACTTAACTTTCCTTATCCCTCCTGGTTGTTTGAAAATAATTTATTTACTCCTCCCAGAAAAACTCTCTATAAAGCCCAAGGCTCTCCCCTTTTCTCTTGTGGACGACTTTTTTGGCCTCCACCCATCTGCACCCAGATGCTCAAAATAAACAGCATTTTTC